>WNYC01000091.1:0-114516 GCA_021396375.1 Sporothrix mexicana | reverse complement strand
AACGGTTAAATAATAATTAATACGTATAAATAAGTAAATATAATTATATATAATAAAAGTATAAAAATATAAGTTTATATAAGTTTATATTTTAAATAATCGGTAACGACTAAATCTTTCTCTTTAAAACGAAGTAAACTTAGTCTTATATATATTTAACTATCTCATTTATATCTTATACGTTTATCTTATTCCGCGTATAAAATAAAAGCTATCTTATACGTATTTTATACTATTGTCTTATTCTCGGTATAAGATAGTTTACTTAGTCATTTCCTCCTTAAAGCTTAATTGCTCGTAGTATCTTAGTTTATATATAAAAGCCACTGTTAGTAGTGGCCTCGATCCTTATTGGTTAAGTTACAATTTTTTAGCTACTCCTTCGGTGCTGTCCCTTTGTGTACCAGCATACTTTGTGTTAGCCACGGGTGTGCTAGTACAATTGATACTAGCCACCTTTCTGCCGTTACTGACCGCCCTGGGCCGCCCCTTGGGCCTCGTGGGGGTTATAACCGTAACACATATACATAAGTTAACACTTTAACAAAAGAAGGGGGGGGGGGGGGTTACTTGCCCGCCTTTAGTATTAACTAATAAAAAGTTATAAATAATATTAAAGTTTAAATATTTTTAAAAGGCTTAAAAGCTTAAATAAAGCAGTCGGAGCCGGTGTCGGTGCTATCGCCGATATAATTACACTTATACTTATTATATAGTCGGTACATTTATAAAATTCTCACGATAATTATCACTCTCCCATAAAGTCGCCCCTCTAAACGGGCCACCATCACCTCTACCGCCAAAACATACCAGACCATCCCTCCTAATAGCCGCTCGTAGGAGGCATCCTAATTGTAACCAGCCTCTTCACGGCCAGGTCAACTCGGCTATACGTTGGCGGCGTTCTCCTTCTTCTTCCTCGACAGAATACCAGTGGTTAAAACCTCTAACAAGCTCAAGCTTAAGCTCGTCGACGTCTCTCTCCTTAAAGACCCCCGCTTCCTCGTTATGCTCGCCGCCATTAGCGTCGCCATAACCGGCTTCCTGCCGACCGCTTTCGTAGTGTTTGTTGGCCTTGTCGGGTCCGTTTCCGGTTTTGTTAGCCTGTTTCCTGTTGTTGTTAGACGCATCGTTACTCGTGATCACAGTCTGTCTACATTGGGACCTCTCATCTCTTATTTAAAACTCATCTCATTGGTCACTATCACTACTCTCCCTCTTTGTGGTGGTTCTGTTTACATCGCCTTTGGCGATGTGACGCCGTCTACTGGAACGGCGTCTCGTACGGCCGCTCGGCCTTATTGTAGTTTTATTCGATCTTATGGTAATCCTATGATTCATTTGTGTCTAAAATTGAGACAAATATAAATGTCATAGCATATAGATTTTTTCCTTTCCAACATGACCTAATCAGTTCTAAAAAAAAAAACTCGGCAAAGAACAAACATACAGCATGCTAGTTAGACAAGACGAAGCTGGGCGAAGGCGTTTTCTGCCATGCTGTGTCACCAACAGACCAACAGACCAACAGACCAACAGACCAACAGACCAACAGACCGCGATTCTAGGACCTTTTATATACGATAGATGCTCCTTCCCTATCTAGAACAAACCCCAACTTATGTACTCTTGCACGCGGTTATCTATACGGTTAACAAGCTATCTATCTCTCCTCTGTCAAAAGATAGTGTTGCAGGCTAAAATATGCAGGGCACTTCACGTTGATAAACGTCAAGGATCAGCGCCGTGCTGTGCCGCATGTGGGCGAAATCCACCGATCAAATTTCCGTCTGTATCTTCTTCTTTCTTTTCTTTATATGTATCTTCTTCCTTTTCTTTAAAATTTTTTTTTTTCCGCTGCATGCATCTGGGATTCATTCATCGTATTCGACATTGTTACATATCACCAGAAATCTCTCTCAACCGCCACCAAAATGCCCCCAAAGAAGGACCTCACGATCACGGCCGAAGCCAAGGCACGGATCAATAACATCCTACAGTCCGAATTTGGCCGCCAAGTCGAGTCGATTGCGCTGCAGCCAAAGTCCAACAACACACAGGTGTACACTGTAGTGATTGCCCCTGGAGTTGACGATGATGCAAGTAGGGCTACCCGCGTCACTAGAAGCAGCCATGGTGCAAAAAGCCCACGTCGCACACAACATGGCACCGAGACACTGCCCGCCGATGTCACGACTGTCATCGTCCGCTTCACAGACACGGGTGCAGACCTCAACGACAATGTCCAAGTACAGAACGAGGTGGCTGCCTACACGCTGGCTCGTGCTGCGTTCGCATCGCTTGATGTGCCTATCACGCCTCGCATATATGGATGGCGTGCGGTCGATGTGGATAAGAAAGAGCCGGGCTGGCTGGTGCAGGAGCGAATGCCGGGCGTAACGCTGGATGACGAGATGTTTGGAAAGCTGGAGGTTGCTGCTCAGGACAGCATCCTGTCCGACATGGCTCGGATCGTCTACTTACTACAGCAGTACCAGCTCCCTGCCTCAGTCGTCGGCTACGGCGGCCTGAACTTTGACGAAAAAGGGCAGGCTATTACAGGGCCTACGGCCATCCACGGCGCCACCACGGGCTGTCTCACCTACCACGAGCTGTACAATGAGTGAGCACGCTGTGTCTACAAGGATGTTCAGAGATCCCCAGATCCCCACTAACAGACAGGTACCTCCAAACACAGCTCAAGCGGATGGACGCTTGCGACGTCATCCAGGGCTGGCAGAGCGTGCCGGACCTGCGTGCGCGCATCGATGCATTTGTGGAGCGGGGCTTCCAGCCACTGCTGGACAAGTCTATGCCGGCCCACACACGCCCGGTGCTTGTCCACGGAGATATGAGTACGTGGCCACCGGGACGAGAATGGACAGAATTAACAGAGGCAGACGAGTAGCTGACAGAACCCAAAGACCTGACCAACTTTCTCTACGACCCCGACACGAACCGCATCACTGGCGTCGTCGACTGGAGCTTCAGCCACGTCGCCTCGCTTGCCGACGAGTTCTTTTACTCCTTCCCGGACCTGTTCCACATCGTCACGCCCGAGGACCCCACGAGTTCCATGCGCACGATCCGCAAGGCGCTCCTGCAAGGGATCGACGCCGTGACGGACGAAGACAGGGCGGCAGCACCGATGGCCAACTGGCCGCTGCTGGAACGGACCAACGCGGCGTTTGTTGCAGCCGGCGCCACGCGGCCAGCCGACTTGATGCCCGGCATCGATGGCCTCGCAGATCTCTACTGGTTCATCCAGAACCTCAGCCCCGGGCTGCTGTACATGCCGCGCGTGCGGGCCAACATGCCGCCGCAGCGACTGGCTGTGGTCAAGGGCAACGTGAAGCACTCGCTAGAGCAGACGCTGAAGCGGTGGGGCTACTAGGTGTGAGGCGTGCGTGGCGCTGATGCTGTGTGTTGGTTCAGCTTGACGACAACAGTTGTAGAATATTTGGGATATTTGGGATATTTGACATACATTGAATTGAAACTAAAATACTGGAATGCCATTTCGTAGTTTTCACTCGGTACTCTGTATTTCCCGTCCACGCGCCACGACGCCTTAACAACCTCCCTCTTCTTTGCCGTCCAGCAGTGTGCCAGTCAAGGGACATGTCCCGGCCAGAGCAAAATACTCCAAGTACTCCTTCTGCTTATTGCTGTCCTCTTCCCAGGGGCATAACAGCTTCTCGGTGCCAACCTTGACCAGCCTGTCCACCACTTTCTAAGATAGCTCGAAGCGGACGAGTAACAGAGTTCAATGGACCGCAACAGGCAGTAGGCGCCTGAAAAGAGTACTTTAAGAAGTTCAAATTCAACAGAGTATTACATGACATCGATGCGCCCCCCTACAGAAGGGAGGTAGTTGTTCTACAAAGAGCAACCAATCATAGCTCGATGTTCGAAATATCATCAGAGCAGGTGCACAGTGCCATATACAGTACATATATCCACATCACACTGTCTACGTCGTCGTAAGGCAGAATCTCGGTCCTTCCCTGTGAGGCTCTCATTTACTCAGTTCCTTACCTCCTTCCGTCTGTATCTTTATCTTTTCAGTTTGTTGTTTATTAAACCTTTTCTTCCTTTCTATATTCTATCCTTCTTGACAGCATTTCTCGCCTCAAGACTCCTCCGAGAATACAAACTGTCGTTCGCGAACTGCCATGCATCTGCACAACATTCCCCCAGAGGTGGTTGGCGAGATCTTGTGTGCTCTGCACGACCCCAATGATCTCCGAGCCTTCCTTGCGGCATCGCCAACTGTCCTCCAAGTGTTCAATCTCTTTCGAGACCGCATCCTTCTCTCAGTCTCCCTGAATGCCATCGAACCAGAAGTACGCCCCATTGCACTGTCCATTCGCCATGTGCCTTACATGGAGACGAATGCAGCCATCAAACGGCAGCACGGCTTCCTGAACGATTATTTTGGTGGAAAAAGATATAACCCACCCACAAAAAGCCAGGACATCAAATCCTTTTGCGGTCTTGTCTGCCGCATCCTCTACTTTATCGACCACTTTGCCGCCGAAGCATGGTCTTTGCTCCACGAAGGTGCAGGTGCTGCCGCAGGTGCTGCCTCGCCGGCCCTGCCGCCACTGGTTCTCTCCCGAGCCGAACGCACTGCCTTTCAACGAGGCTTCTTCCTTGTCGAGCTCTTTGGCAAAGTCTTTCCATCATACCGTACTACCCTTGACGAACCAGTCCTTGGGACAGAAGCACAGATCGATCATTTCTTGTCGCGTTTGCATCCGTGGGACGTGGAGGCCATGATCTCTGTCCTCTTCTACCAAACCAGGCTCATCCATACGCATACGCTCCTTGTGGAAGACGACTTCGTGGCGCGGGTCATGGCCTTACCTAGTGCTTACCGCCTCGCCACGAAATCCCGGCCGTCGGGCCGAAACGCTGCCTTTGTCTTTTCGAGCCGCCATTCGGAACATGAGGATCCTCCGCCAGCATTCGAAACAGACGTTGAGAGAAGCGAGAGGCGGCTTAAGGACGCAGAGTGGTATTTCTTTTTCAGGATGGACTACGAGCGGCATGGAATCAGCATGTTCTCAAAAGCTCACCGAGTTGAGAGAGATTATGTCGCTCACCTTTCTGTCACGGCCAGCCTGCGATCGCGGTTTCTGTATAAGCTCGTTCGCCGAGACGGAATCGCGAAAACGAGGCTCGCCAGAGGGGCGGAGGTGTATGTTCGGATGTCTGGCTTTCTTGAAGAGGCAGCTCATGTGCTGCGGCAGAGTCCTGCCTTTGATCATGGTGATCGTGGTGCGCCGAACGGAATGCTTGGTAACGGCTCTGGCTTCGATATCTACCGTCCGAGCCTACGAACGGATCGGCACATGTATGATGTTGAAGATGACCGGGCCCTCAACGGCGCCTTACGGGCGAGGGGATATGTTTTCTGGGATGCTGACCGCACAAAACAGCCTGCCTTCGCGGCCCGTCTTCAACAGGCACACGATTTGCCCCGAGACGAAGTCGCTCGAATATACAATGAAGAGATCTTTGCCCCGAGCGTACAGGAGAGACTGGAAGATATCGGCCTTTATCACAATGACCTGCGTGGTCTGCTGCATGACACAAAAGATTCTTTGTTTTACAATGACTGGCACAGTCCGTAAGGCTGAAGGTAGATGGCGATGAAATGTAACCTAAGGTTTTCAATTTCAACAAAAAAAAAAAAAAAATAATAAGGAGCAAGCAAAACTAAGCCACCAATTACTTATTTTACGTGATTGTCCGTCCTTCAAGGAACCCCCGGACGACATATAACGTGACCCGGGCCGCGCTGTTTTCGTAGTCGCTCCAGCCCACCGGAAATGTCAGATCTTCAGGAACAATGCCGTACGTATCCGGATGACCCGTGCTCGTGGCCAAAACGATGGCGTTGACCGGACTACCAAGCTCGGCATCGTACCGATCCACCTCGTCACCGCTGGCACCGCCGCCCAGATCGTGCACGCCGATGATCTCGTCTTCCTTCAACCCTGAGGGGGGAGGGGGAGGGGGGGATTAGAGCGGACCATTAGAGTGCACGGATGGACGACGAAAAAAAAGAATACACACCTTGATGGAAACAGACTCGCCTAGACTAACGATCTACGGCTCGGCATAGCCAATGATCTCTGCAGGGTAGTTCTCGGGGACCTCGCAGACAGTGGCCATGGCGAGAGATGACGAATGATGTCGATGCGTGAAGAGACGGAGACAGAGAGAAAGATATCAGACGACGAGTTGGGGAGGTCTTTTGTCTTGGTTGTTTTTTTAAAGTTTTAAAGTGGCCGCCAACTGTCAAGAACCATGAGGGACCCAAAAGTGTTAGTGTTATCTTCACCCCGACTGACACGGCGAGCTCAGTGCGCCAAAAATGGATCTCTCCTTCCACTTTGAGCATCGTTCCTTATCGCAACCTCAATAGCACGACACAGCCCTCTTCGGCCGCTGCATTGCCCCTTTAGGAAGGATAGATATGGGTCAGACATATCGACTGTCTAGCACCCTTGACGGACATTTTCAACGACTATGAGACATCAACATCAGACAGCTGGCCCTGCTCACCCCGCCCATCAGACACGCCGTTATTTTTGAAGACTTGACCCCATCAATGTTTTCTTGGTCTAGATCATTGATCTAATTATCTAATTCTCATCTCATCAAATATTCAACCTATTCTACCTACTTCCACCACCATGACCGACGACTACCACACGGTGCCAGGCACCATCCACATGGTGGGCATAGACGGCCAGCTTGATCACCATGGTAGTGCCGATGTCATTCTGAACCCCCAGCCCAGTGCGGACCCCGAGGACCTGCTCAACTGGACGCCGCGCCGCAAGCGTTGGACCATCTTCATGGCGTACACCTACGTCTTTGGCACAGCCATGGCCGCTTGGTGCGCTGTATGGAGCAAATAACCCGAGCACCCTCGGCAGGTATGTGACCGTCACTTTGTTTTAATGCGGGCTCGCGGGCTTTTCCATATTGTACAATGATTTTGGTAATGGAAAGTACCGCGAGATCAGAAGTTGAAGAGGTTTCCATTAACGACGTGCCGTAATGTTTCGTTTTCCAAAATGCAGATTGTCACGACTTGTAAGAGGTAAAATGGACCAATAGAATGGCAAGATCTTAGCTTCCTATTTGGGAAGTGAAAGGGGAAGTACGTTCGTAATGCAGAGTAAAAAGGCGCTACGTAGCATTAGACATTGGCGGCGAATAACACTCACCGACTAACCGATGTGTTTCTATCCCCTGTCTTGTCTTCCCGAGAATCAAATCGAGATAGAGAGGAGTATCGCTGGTTTTCACCCGACGTCCCCGGATATGGTCATATCCCAACGATACGTTATTGGGTGATGTTTATGTCTTGAAGGAAAAGGAAGGTGAGATGAAGCTCCGTCGATGGCTGGAGACAAAGATGTATTACCACAAGGATCAGCTGCTAATTCAATTTCTCACTGGGATTGACAATCAAAACAAAGCTCTTGATTTAACCAAAAGAATCAATCTTCAACGTTCAATCGCGTGCTGTCTCTCAGCCTCGCAGATAGCCTCGACTGTCGAACCCCTGAAGATGGTAAGCTTGTCCAGGGTCTGTCAATTGCACCAGTGGTGACGATTGACGACCGTCCATTCTCTCGCGAGACCAGCGCCAATACGGCGGTTTACAGTGCGTACATGTGCTAGGGGCGTTGCCGCATTAGGGGACTGCCAAATAAAGTTACAGGGGAGCTCTGCCATTTAGGTTGACAGTGTTACACGGACATGTGCTGACCAAGGGGAAGTTAATACAGGCAGTGTAAAAAAGGCACCATCACCGCTGCCGCCAAAACATGCCAGACCAACACTCCTGACGGCCGCTCGCGGGAGGCATCCTGACTATGACCGGCCTCTTCACGGCCAGGTCTGCTCGGCTCTGCGTGGGCGGCCTTCTCCTTCTTCTTCCTCGACAGAAAGCCAGTGGTCAGAACTCAGAACCTCCAACAAGCTCAAGCTCGTCGACGTCTCTCTCCTCATACCCCCCACCTCTTCGTCATGCTCGCCGCCACCAGCGTCGCCATGACCGGCTTCCTGTCGATCGTTTTCGTGGTTTTTGTCGGCCTTGTCGGGTCCGGTTTTGCTTTTGTCGCTTGATTCCTGTTGTTGTCTGACGTATCGTTACTTGTGATCACAGTCTGTCTACACTGGCATCTCTTCTCATCTCGTATTCAAATCTTATCAATTGGTTGCTATCACTACTTTGGCGATGCTATGGCATCCACGAACACGGCTTCACCTCTACTGGAACGGCGTCTCGTACGGCCGCTCGGCCTGCGGGGTAATCCGGGCCAGATGCCGTCTCTCGCCCGTCTTCCAGTCCACCAGGGCCGAGTGCTGGGTCACGCGGTTGTCCCAGACGACGACGGTGCCCTTCTCCCACTTGACGCGCGCCTGGAAGTCGGCGCCCTGGGCGAGGTGGTCGTACAGGAACTTGAGCAGAAAGTCCGACTCCTCCTTCTTGAGGCCGACGATCTCGCGCACGAAGCCGGGGTTGACAAAGATGGCCTTCTCGCCGGTGACGGGATGCGTCCGCACGATGGGGTGGGTGTTGTACACGGGCTCGCGCCGCACGACGCCGTCCTTGTTGCGCGAGAAGTTGGCCTGCTCGATGCCCGAGTGGACGGCCCTCAGGCCGTGCAGTCGTTCCTGGAAGGCGGGCGACAGCCGGCGGTACGCCTCGGCGGCGTCGACAAACAGCGTGTCACCGCCCACGGCGGGCTTGTCCAGGACATACAGGAACGTCGTGCCCGGAGGCTGCTGCTCGTACGTGACGTCCGAGTGCCAGCTGACGGACGACGTGCGCAGATCGAAAAAGTTGTTAATAGAATGGTCGCCGGCGCCGCGGTGCACCAGGTGGACCTCGGGATGGCCTTCCGGGCTGCCCGACGTCGGGTGGATGTGGTGGCGCCCAAAGTAGCCGCCAAAGGCCAGCGCGTCCTCGATCGACAGGTCGGCAAAGTCCTGGTCCCGGAACGCCACCACCTTGCGCTCCGCCACCAGGCGCGCCAGCTGGTCCTTGCCGGCGTCGGACAGCGAGCTCAGCTGGATGCCGCGGACCTCCGTGCCGATCGTCGGCGTCAGGTCGACGCGCGTGACGCGGTCTTTCGGGAGGAGATCCGGGTACGACGGATCCGCATCCTTGCCGTGGTCGTGGTGTTCGAACGGCGTCAGCGGCGGGTACTTTTGGTCGTGGTTCCACGTCGGCAGGTAGTTGGGGTACTTGGCCGCGGCATGGCCCTTCTTGCCCGCCTCGACGTCGGCGTCGTACTTTGGTGCAAACAAGCCGCGGGCGGCACGCTGGGCGCCGGCTTGGGCGTTGTTGAGGGTGGAATGCAGCTTAAGCGTCGACACGTCGGGCACGACGGTCTCGATCGCAGAGGGGGCCATGGCGGAGGGTGATGGGAAAATGAGCAGAAGTTTGCTTGATATGGTAAATGGCCGAAATGAAAATGAAAATGAAAACATCTTACTCGATGAAAGCAACTTCATTTATACTTGTTGTTTTGCTGTCGAGTCTTCCCTCCTCCGTGTAAGTAGAACTGCCATACTGAGTTAGCGTCGTCGGTGCCGGAACGGTGTTTCCTCTGCCTGGCCTTTGATTCGTGATATTCGACGGCCACCAGTGCATAACGCCATCGACACGCGCAATCGCAATAACCACCATTCTGTTCCATGCGCAAGGAAGACAGGGAGGATTGCCAGCAAATCGGAGATTTTTCAGAGATCTTTCATTGGTTTACGGCCGTGTCTTTCCTGGATGCTGTCTTTGTCTTGCTTTCATCCCACTACGCACCATCACGTCATTCGTCGCGTCTTCGACACGTCTTCAAACGGTTGCATTTTTGTACGTCTTGGACGACGTTAAATTGAGCTAAAGGGTCTAACATCATTCGATTCCATGAAACGACATATAAGAGTCACACTTCCCCGCGAAGTGACTCTTGTTTTGACTCCTTACATCGGTCATGCTTCACACCATCATGGAGGAGACCCGGGTCATGGAGCAGATCAACGGGCAGTCAAGTGCCGACCTCCGCGAGGTGTCAGTGTATACGGAGTAGTGTAACCGACATTGATTGTACATCTCCCTATCTATTGCACACAGCCAACATTACGCCTCCACATGCTGCAGGTGAATGTCGATTCGCCATCCGTCGACAATCTGGCCGCTGACCGTCTGCGACGGGCCCGTCGTATACAAGGCCAGCTCAATCCAGCTGGTGACATCCTGCCCTGTCGCTGTCGTTGCCTTGTCCAAGGCGGCAACCTTGAGTGTCGACGGCCGGCCGTGTTCTGGAGCCTCAATAGACCACTCGTCCTGGCCTGTCTCGCCTGTCTGTGAAAACAAGACATTGTAGACCTTGCGGAGCTGGTCGACCACGGCCGAGTCGACAACGTGCAGCGTCACGCCAGCCACGCCCACGGCGCGCGACGGGTGCTGCGCCAGCTCCGGCCGTGTGGCGTAGGGCACCCGCAGCTTTCGCTCTGTCCGGTCGATGCACCAGAACGGGAGCAAGCCGGTCACCGCCCCACCATTCGCAGAGACGGGTGACGCCGTCGCCCATTTCAGGACGACCCCGTCGGGCGTGGTCCGTCCGCCGTCGACCAAGTCTTGATAGGCGAGGCCGGCTCCGGCCTTTTCGACTTGGGACTGTATCCTCGTAAACTCCTCGTCATTCGCGCGCTGGGTCGGCCCGTCCAGACTGATGGCCCAGTCGATAAAGTGGCCTTCCGGCTGGCGGCCCCAGCGGTGCGCGTGTCGTTTCCGCGCGTCTTCTTCGTCGCTCCCGTGGCCGCCGACAAAGGCAATAATCTCCAGGTAGACGCCGTCTTGGAAGAGCACCAGCTGGTTCTCGGTGACACCGCCGGCGTGCTGGCCGCCGGGGATGACTGTCAATGCACCGGTGAGCCATGACGGCAGGGCCGTCAAGACCGCGTGTGGCACGAGGAGAACAATGTGGTCAAGTTTGGGAGCCATGTTGATGATGCTATGATGCTGTGATTGAGCTTGCGATCTTGTGGTCTGTGTGTTTTCAATTCACTTTCTGAATCACTCTTTTTATTGATACGAGTGGATGTGCTGTATGAGCCCCGGTGATCTTGACAGCCGTCTTCGGAGCTGTGTCGGGGAGGATGATGATGAATGATAAGTCAAGGTCGGCGATGAATGACGTGCTTCAGCGGCTCCTGGATTAGTATTGTCGTTCAGAACGACCCAGCACGACCCCGCGATGGAATTAGAAATCTTATGAGGTCTGCGCCACAACAATAATCTTGATGAAAAAAGAAAAAGAAAAAGAAATGAAATGAAGAAAAATATACCAAAAATAAAACGAGCTCATCAAAGCTAGTTTCAATTCAACCACTGCACACGTATTGCAAAAAGACAAAAAGTCAAAAAACTAGGTCCTACCCGGATTCGAACCGGGGCTACTGGAAGTTCAGATCAGTGAAAATCAGAATCCAATGTCCTAACCGACTAGACTATAGGACCTTTTCAGTTCCTATTGGATGGAAGACGGCCTCCGTTAAAATGGCTTATATGGGCAGCCACAATTGGTCCGCAGGAACCAATGACATCTACCACGTACACATCGGCGAAGCAATCTCGTCACTTCCAACAAATCACTTTTAAAGTAATCTCTTCAATTCTAACAAATAACTTTTAAACTAAGCAAATACCAAAATTTCATCCCCTTTAAAGTATCAGCACCTTCATTCTTGCATCCTTACAAAACATAGCGGCTGTGGTTGTTAGCGAACGATTGTCAAAATTACCATCATTATTATCACCATCACCATCACCACGATCAGGGCAACTTACAAGGCAAGGTTCTCGCGGTCGGTGAGGTCGAGCTGGCGCGCGTCCACGACTTCTTCCGTGCGCTCGCCTGACTCGTCGACGTGTTCGACGACGCCGACTTCCTGGATCAGGTTGGCGGCCGCGAGGGCGTCGCGGCGCGCGTTCTCTTTGGCGAGGTACCACCTCAAATACAAAATAATCAGCGACGGCAGGATGCAGGCGATGCCGAGGATGACGGCCCACGTGACCAGGTAGCGAGGCTTGTACTGGGGCTGGAAGAGCTGCGGGCTCAGGATGTTGCCGAGCCCGTAGCCGACGTGGTACAGCGCAATGACGGCCGTCTTCTTGGTATGCCCGGCCGAGCAGTTGGCCGCCCAGATCATGACGACGCTGTAGGCAATGCCGGCGGTGCCGCGGATGTAGATGGCCACCAGCAGGCCGGCGCGGTTGCTCCACGGCAGCGTCAGCAGCATAATACAGGACACGATGGCCGGGACGTACGATGCGACGGCGACCCAAGCGCGGGCGTTTTTCGTCTTGGCGAGCGTCCAGGCGGCGGCCAGCAGCGAGACGAGCGACACAAGGCCGGTCAGGCAGCCGAGCAGCGTCGTCTGCAGCGTCGTGAAGCCAAACGACTTGATGATCAGCGAGTACTGGTTCGTCAGCCCGTTGGCCATCTCCTGGGACCAGGCGTGGAAAAAGAACAGCCACGTCTTGGGGTCCTTGAGGGCCTCGATCAGCTGGTACCGCTGGAACCGCTTCTGCTCGATGCCCGAGTGGTTGGAGGCGATGCGCAGGATGGACTGGGCCCGCTCGCTGGGCTTCCGGAAGAAGTGCGCAGACAGAGGGTTGTCCGGAAAGAAGAACCACACAAACACGCCGTACAGCACCGTCACGCTGCCCGTGATCACCATGAACCACTTCCACGGCGCAAAGCCGCCCGTCTTAATGTAGAGCACGCCGTACGACAGCAGGCCCGACGTGATGGGGCTCGAGTTGCCGGCCGCCCACATGCTCGGCATCAGCCACGCCTGCTCGTCGTACGTGAAGAACATGGACAAGGTCAGTAAAAAAGCTGGCACGACGCACGCTTCGGCCAGGCCCAGCAGGAAACGCACCGCGAACAAGGCGCCAAAGCTCCGGCAGGGAATGTGCAACAACAAAATGCCGCCCCACACCACCAGATTGCCCGCCAGCCACTTCCCGACCGGAAACCGCTGCAGCGCCAGGTTCTGCGGCCACTCCGCCAGCAGGTACCCCACGTAGAAGATGGACGACAGCCAGTTGTACTGGTTCGACGACAGATGCGCGTCGTCCATGATGCCCAGAATGGCCGAGCTGCCCAGCGTCTGCTTGTCGACGTACATCAGGTGGTAGCCCACGCAGATGATCGGCAGGATCCAGCGGATGGCCTTGCGGCGCAGGCGCGCGGCCTCGTCCGGCGTGGGCGGCTCGACCTTGACCGCCGACAGCAGACGGTAGCTCTCGTCGGCATAGCGGTCGGACCGTTTAGCGAGGCGGCTGGTGGCCTCGCCAGGCTCAGGTTGGGAACTGGCTGGTGACTCGATGACCGAGACGACCGACTCGCCGGGGCTCGCCGTCTTGGCCATAGTGTGGGAGAGGGGGAGGTGGGATAGGGAAGAAGAAAGAATAACGAAGAAAGAAGAATGAAGAACGAAGAAAGAAGAAAGAAGAAGGAATGAGATCGGTGGATGAGTGCCAGAAAAATGGGAGGAGATATACACTTGGTTTTGTGTGACAAAAAGTATTATATATTGTCGTACAGTGGTGATTCTGTGTCCTTGATCTCTGGACTAGTACAGAGAAATGCTAGGTCTGCCGCCGGTTCTGTCCGTCGGTTGGCTATTATATGGACTGCTCGGTCGATGAGTGAGAAGAGATGGTGAAGGGTAGCTTAAGGGTTGTTTAAGGGGTTGTTTAAGGGTTGCTTAAGGACTGCTTATTCAACGAATGTGGGACCAAAATGAGTTGCTGAGTGCATGGTAACCACGCGGTCGTGGATCTTATCAAAGGTAAACGGATGCAAGTATGTACATGACGTTCTCTACAAGTTCTTGGTGGACTGGACAATGGACAAGAAGGCAACATAAAGACTTACGACGAAAGCACGTATATCAGGAATAATAATTGTGACCCTGCGTGGTCCTGTCCCCCACGATGCATGACCACATTTCGGCAGTGCTGATCTGTCCCGAGTATGGCAATTTTTGAGGCTTGTCCGAGCTCGAGTCGGGGCATGTCCGATGAAAAGAAGGAAAAGAACAAAAGAAAGGAATAAAAGAACCATGTTGGCAAGTTGAAAAAAGATGTTGTATATGATAACCGGAGGGTTTAGTGATATCTCCCGGAGGTTTTACTGTCTTTATCTTCTCTTCCTTGTCCCTTTTCCGTTGTGTTTTGGTGCTGTTTCCTGTGGTCGCGTATTTTGATGGGTATTTTGATGGGTATTTCGATGTGTTGAGTCCAGACTTGCCCAAATCGCCATACTGGACCCCACTGACGACTGCCGCAAGGTAACCCCAAACGGGCTGGAAAGGCGCCCAGGCGGCCCCACAAACCACCCCTTAGCGCCCGGTATTAACGGTATCGACTGCTGGCGATATGGCTCTTGCCCTCCACAACAAACCGATCTGCACCACTAACACCACTTACACGGACAGGCAGCCCCGCCGTGCAGAAATGGTGCAATCGGGCCAGACGTACACAACAGCACATTGACCTGTTTTGGTGCATTTTGGTGCACAGCATAACCTGGTAGACAGACAGCATCATAATGGGCAGTAGTGGCATCATCATCTTGCCAGGGCCGCCACACTTTAATCTGACCATCACTCTCGCAATTTGTCCGTCAACCCTCTGCTCCGTACGGAGTACGCCGTACTGAATACTTTATCTACTTACATCTTGTCAGTCGCATCCTGCGCGACTCAACATTTATTTCCTGCTTTGATGCTGCGACACCGGCGTGAGACGAGGCAGCTCCATCTTGATCGATAATCACAAATATCATAAATAAATCAGGGTCGGCCAAGGGGACGTGCCCAAGTAGAGAAAGAGAGAAGCGTGTCGCCATTCTTGATATTGATATCACCACGGTGGAAATACAGCGTACAGCTTACTTTGTTACTTCGCCCACCACCTCCTCCGCCATGCCCGAACAGCCCAAACAGCCCTTCCGTGTCGCCGTCGCCGGCTCGGGCATCGCCGGCCTGGCCATTGCCATTGCCCTGAAGCACCATCCGGGCGTCCAGGTCGATCTGTACGAGCGAGCCACGCAGCTGCGTGAGATTGGCGCGTCCATTGCGCTGGGGCCCAATGGCATGCGGACGCTCGACCGGCTGGGCGTGCACAATGCGCTGATCGATGCGTCCGACGACCCTGTGAACGGCCTCTCGTTCCGCAACGCGTCGAGCTTCCCCATGGTCTACCGCCACTACAAGACCGGCGAGATTGTGTCGACGGACCCGAGCCAGGCCGACAAGGGCATCGCCCGCAAGCACTGGACGGCGCGGTACTACCGCGCGCATCTGCAGGAATCGCTGGCAGCACATGTTGATCCCGCGCAGATCCACCTGAGCAAGACGTTTGCGGGCGTCGCGTGGGACTCTGAGAGAAATGAGCTGGTCCTGTCCTTTGCCGACGGCACGACCGCGCGGGCCGACTTTCTGGTTGGTGCCGACGGCCTGCACTCGCGCGTGCGCACGTTCTTTGAGCCCGCGTCGCGGCCGCAGTGGACCGGGTCGCTCGCCTTCCGCTCCGTCTTCCCACGCTCGCACGTCGCCCACATCGATGGCCTCCCGCACGAGGCCACGCACGTCTGGGGCCACGACCGCACGCTCTTCTTCTCGCCCCTGGGCCGCGACCTGTACACGGTCGTCGGCTCCATTCAGTACGACCCGGCCAGCGACAACGTGCGCAACGAGCAGGGCAAGGACCTGCGCGAGATTGGCAACGTGTGGGCGTCCACCGGCAACACCGAGACGCTCCGCGGCCTCTACGCCGACTGGGGCGCGCTGGTCAAGAACATTGTCAATGCCGTGCCCCACACCGAGCTGTACCCCAACTCGTCGTCCAACAGCCTGTCGTCGTGGATCCTGGGCGGGACCACGGGCAACATCCCCGCCGGCCGGGTCACGCTGGCCGGCGATGCGGCCCATGCCCACGGCGGCGCGTTCGCGACGGGCGGCAGTCTGGCCCTCGACGACGCGTGGGCCTTGACGGCCGCCTTCCAGCACGTGTTCCCGGCGACGGCAAAGTCTCCGAAAGTTCCGAGCACGGCCGACCTCCTGCATGCCGTCACGATTTACGAAAAGACACGCAAGGCACACACCGACCGTCTGCTGCGGGTTGTCCATGCCTCCAACAATGCGAGAGTGGAGGCGCTGCGCGACTCGCTCAAGCCCGGCTACGTCCCCGAGACGGACGAGCAGCTGCGTGTGCGCATTCGCAACCGCACCGACCCGGCCTGGCTGCACGAGCACGACGTCGAGGCCGCATTTGCGGCGGCTGTTCGCGAAGTTGAGGAGGGAGGTGGTATCCAGAGCAGGTTGTAGAAAGAGAAAGGGCATGGCGAAGGACTGTCGGCCAGGGACTCAACGAATGGCACGTAATTATGTAGATTTTAGAAATGATTAGAGCAAAGGACCTGTAAATTATCAGATATCGTGTGCATTGTCTGTATCGTGCTCTCCATCGACTGTCCATTGAGCATCCAACAAGTCTGCAACAAACACCCAATAACGAGTCATTGTCGACGAGCATGTCTCTGCAAGGAAGATGTGGCTGGCCGTCTTGAATTTCCTGGATCCCTGGACTACTTTATTTTATGGACTGTTCTCGCTGCTCCCAATGCTGCGGTAGTATTATCGTCTGTAACCCACCGACGATAGAACGAACACAAGACAATGTAACATGCAGTTAAAAATATGAAAGGAAAAGAAAAGAAAATCATACTAGCGCTGTCATTATGCCAAAATCTATGAAAATACCCTTGACTTGAGATTTTCTAGATATGTGTTCGTCCCCTCGGCGCCCAAGTCACCAAACGCGAGTCTCACCATTTCATTCACAAAAATTGCATCGTCCTCCGACACCCGTCCCAGCATCGTCAGGCAGGCGTACACTCTCGATGGTGGGCTGCCGAGAACACCGGCAAACGACCCCGCAAGCGGTCTGCCCTGGTCCTGCAGTGCCTTCTCCGCCGCCCGAAAGCTGTCCACATACAGTTTGCGGGTAGCGACTTGCCTTGCGACATTTGGGTGTGCAATGTGCTCTGGGTCGCTCAAGATCGCTTGAATTCTCGAGTCCGCTTCGATCAAGGGAAACGGCATGGGGAAGTGGTTGACGGCCCAGGGCGCTGTCTGGGCGAACTCCCAGTCGATGACGGCCACAAAAGTAAAGTCGTCGTCCACGAGGATATTTTGTGTGCCGAGGTCCATGTGGTTGAGGGGGAAGAGCGTGTCCTTGTCTCCTTCTCCTTGACTGTCGTCTTGGCTGTAGAGGGGCGTATTGTAGACAATGTCGTGAAAAACAAGTGCGCCGAGAGTGGCCCATGCCGGACTAGTATTCGCCGCATCTGATGGACGGCTCTTCTGATCTTGTTCTTCCCTTGCTCGGGCTTTCTTGACATATGCATCAGCCACTGCCCTGAAATACTCGCCGGTCGTTGCAAACGGCCCATGGTTGTCGAGACCGTCGGCTGGTGCCGATGCCAGCTTGCCAATGACCGGCTCACCTGTCGATGTCACCGACGAAATGGAGCCGATGCATGGAAACGCCAACGTCGCGATCTCGGCCTGCACCCGTGTCCACTGCGTGATGATGTGCTCTTGTGTTGCGACAGGCAGGGCGCATATATTGAACTCCGCATCCTGCAGCGTGGTCCCGTAGAAGCCCTCCAACAGCATGTACGGCGCACCAAACGCAGACGCCAAGGGCGAGCCAGGCGCTTCGTAGGCGTACACGTGCGGGATCTTGATCTTGTCTGCCGGAAGCTTGTTTCTTGCGTAGCGCATCGTGGCCAGCTCGCAGTCAATCGCGTATCGCTCGTCCTCTTCCGTGACGGTCGACGGCGTATCGGGATGCCGTGGCAGGCGTGCTCGCCCGATCATAAAACGGCCAGCATCGGCGACCAGCTCGAAGCAGATCCAGTACTGCCCGGCCGAGAATGGCTTGCTCAGGACAACATTGTGGTTTTGGCCGAGTATCTGCCGCGCATGCTTGACAAGGACAGCCGTATCCATCTTCGCCAGAGCCGCCTCCAGCCGCGCTTTCATGCCCCCATAGTCCCACAGCTCGAAGGAGGTCCACTGTGTGCTTGGGAGAGCTTTTTGTGCTCTTTGTGCTGGCTCCATTGATAGTTACGCGACGCAGGACTGTACCGGCTCGTAGTTGCAAATGAATGCGGTCCACGAGAAAGAACGTCTGAAGGACAGCGAATGTAGGCAGGATCAAACAGAAGATCACGACACTCGCATGCCGTGTGTATGCAAGTGCGGTGCCGGTCGGAAGATTTTCCGCTACGGGTCGTTGACTCACCGGGGAAAGAATTGAAGGAATTTGTAGCAAGCAGCCAGATGTCGCAAAGAGATGTATTTTGGATGACATCCAATTCAGAAAGTATTATCGGTCTGCTGGATTTGTTTTCTTACACAGAGTTTGGGGCGGATGTTGAATCGTTGAAGGCCACCCATTTTCTTCCTTTGGCGTTACAAATTCGGTCATTGTGTAATCGTGAAGACAAGCATGCTCATGTTCCTCAGCAAGATCATGTGGTAAGAGTGAGAAAGGGCTGTGATTGTCGGCTTATGTCAGTGTTACACAAAATTTGACCAGTCGTGTGTGGACATTGATATCATATATCATATATCATATTTGCATGGGACTGATCAAGGCTGTTGGCGGTGGTCATTCCTGACTGTAGCATCTGTTTAGGTATGAATGTTTTGTTAAGCCGAACAGAACTTGCAACCAGGGCCATATTCCGAAGTGCACATGTTTTACTCCCACCTTTATATTATGAGAATTAGACAAAGAAAAAGAGAAAGAAAGTGGAGGGTAAAAAAAAAACCAAGGACTGAGACAAGAAATGATAACAAAATTATGATGAAAATAAAATAGCAAAAGGGTATAATGTCGAACAGTGTCCGTTTGAGAGAAGACGGTAATTGACTACCACGAGAAGGAGGGCGGTGATGTGGATCTACTTGGATGTACGACTTACATGTACCTTCAATGGAGGGCTTGAGGCTATCATATTCCGGGGAAAGGACTGGAGACTGGGGAGAGACGCTATTAGCGGACAAACGACTTGGGGTGCAGTGCGTCGTATCAAGTGTTGTCTTGACTCTTTATCGATTTCCATGTGGGATATTGATATTGGCTGCAACCATTGGACATAATCTCGTCTCATCGACGGACTGACTCGTTCTCGCCTCCACTCTTGACTCGTGAAAAGGGTGGCAAAGAGGAAAAGGTGCTCTTTGCTTCGTCCTCGCTTGGGTGACCCGCTGAACGGGGCTCTGGACAAGCGCTAACGAGTCGCTAGTCCGACACTCGTTCTCCGCAAATAGCAAAAGAAGGCGAGGGCCAGCAACGAATCGAGACCAGACCTGAGTGTTCTTGCCATGCGGAGATTGTGGGGTCGGACCTGGATTCCCGGGGTCGACTTTACACGGAGACACCTTCCTTTGGCGAGAATCTGGAGTCTGTCTCTTTCCTTTTGTTCGTTTTGTTCCTTTTATCCCCCTACCCCCCACCCACATCTTGACTCGTAATGCTCCATCTCCATCTCCATCTCCATCTCCAAGAAGAACATGATTTCATACATGCTCTCCCACAGATCATGATCACCACCCGTCACCATGCCTGACACGTCAAAAGCAACAAAGGTCGAGCCTGCCGAGAGTGTCGTCGAGAGTGTTGACGGACGGGAAGGCAGTACCGGAAGTGATACTACCGCCACCGCCACCGCCACTGCTCCGCCAGCACCCAAGCACAAACTCCGGTCGGTCGACTTTTTGACGCCGGAGCAGCTCCGCCGCAAACGCGAGGGCGACCGGCTCAGCCAAAAGCACGCGCGGCAACGAACCAAGGCCCTGGTCGAGCATCTGCAGGCGCGCAACCAGGACCTCGAGCTGCAGAACACGAGCTTGGCGCACGATCTGGCCGCAGCGACAGCCGCACTGGCTGCGTGCCGTTGTGGCCGCGGGCAGTCGCAGACACATTCGCATTCGAGCATCGACAAGGACGACACCTGGAGTGTGGGTGTGAGCGAGGCGTCGTCGACGACGGCACTGTCGGGGAACAACGGAAACGGAAACGGCAACCTCGAGGCCACCCTGACACAGATGATCGACGGCAACTTCCCCGGCCTTGATTTCACAATGTGGGGAGGTGTGTCGGGATTCGACGACAAGACGGCGGCCGCCGCAGCCTTTCAGGGCATGTTCAGTGTTCCGTACACTAACGGGCTACCGCCGGGGACAGTAACAGGGACAGGACCAGTAACGGTAACAGCGCCACAACCGCAACCACCACCACCACCACTTCCCTCTCCCTCGCCCACAAACGACGCACAGCTTGTCCACACCCACACCCACGCCAATGCCTATGCGTACCACACAATCGCCCGCGGCCAGCACGTCTGGTCCACCCTGCCGCCGCACCTGGCCGCGACGTGTCTGCTGGACGAGGTGGTCATCAATCTGCTGCAGAGCCGGCGCCCGCTCGAGTCCAGCGGCGGCAACGCCCAAGAATTCCAGCGCCGCACCTTTCCCAGCATCCAGAGCCTGCTGAACCCGGCCCTCTCGCTCGCCTCGACACTGGCCGAAGCTGAAGCTGAAGCCGATGCCGCGCCGTCTTCTTCGTCGCCCGCGCTGTCACCCACCGCCGCCATCGGCCCCGTCACAAACACCATTGTCAACAAGATCATCCACGTCATGACCGTGCCCACCCTCCCCGAGCAGATCGCCATCCTCTACGTCATGTCGGCCGTCGTGCGCTGGCTCATCTCGCCCACCGAGTCCAACTACGACAGCATGCCCGAGTGGCTGCGGCCCACGCCGTCCCAGCTGGTCGAGCCGCACCCGCCGTGGATCGACCTGTTTGTCTGGCCCAAGGGCCGCGAGCGGCTCTGCCGACAGCCGCGCCTGCACGACCAGCACGCCCTCATGAGCCGCCTCTGCAACGAGACCATCAGCATCAACTGGCCGCACCACCCCGCCGACATGATCCTGCAGACCAACGGCACCGAGTACGTGCTCAACCCCATCTTTGACCGCCACATTAAGAACATTGAAAACTGGACCGTCGGCAAGAAGGTGCTGCAAGCGTAAGTCCATCATGCGTAGCAGGCAGATGAGTAGGCGAGCGCGCAGCAGGCAGATGAATCTGCTGAGGCGAGAATCGAGAAACAAGAAGTTGCTGACAGAACAGATTCCCCGATTTTGCAGGCGATATGAACTTCAGGTGAAAGGGTGCATACTGGGACCATACTGGGACCATACTAGGACCATACTAGGACCATACTGGCATGTATGAGACACGGCTGGGGTATAGAGAACGAACAGCCGTGGGTGTATTTACATTGTATATGAGCTCACGCACATTAAAAGGATACCAAAGATTGTCCTTTACAAGTACTATTCGTGAAAACGACGTGACATGAAACTGCTTCATTATTGACACTGTATTATTCATCTGCCAGCTGGGATAGATGTGATGCAGGATAAAGGAAACATTAAAAGGAAACATGAGTGAAAGAAAATCAAACTAAAAAAGAAAACATAAACAGATGATGAAGGAAAGGACCGCGTTTACGTATCTCATCAAGATTCTCATGCTCATACAGCAATGCCCCAGGAACAAGTAAATGAACCTGAAAGGAAAGAACAAACGAAAAAAAAAAAAGAAAGAAAGAAGAACAATAACCCAGAAAAAAGAACTTCCAGCGCATGCAGTGATTGACGATTGCCGTCCAACGTCTACACCAGGAGAAACAAAAAACAAATAAAAGAAAAAAGGAAAAAGAAATAGAAAAGAAAAGAAAAGAAATGCATCATAAGAAGACGCTGGCGTTCCGCTCTCGTCCCGCCCGCGGCCGTCACCGCCTCTCCTCCATGGGCACGCTCGCGCCGTACTCGCCGCCTTGGCCGTCGTTCTCGGCCGCCAGACACGCCAGGCAGACACCGCCACCGTAGACCTGCGTGTGCCGGCCCCAGGCGCCGACAGGCACGTCTTGGTCGCCAAAGTCGCCAAAAGGGGAAAGGGCAGGCGCCGGGACGGCGTCGGCCACAGAAGATGAAGATAAAGAGGAAGATGGCGCGGGCGCGGAAGACGTCGCCTCGCCCGCATAGGCATAGGCATCGGCATAGTCCGGGTTCGGCTGGTGGATAAACGGGACGGAGGCGTCGCCGTCGGCAGCCGACCCAGACTCGGACTCGGACGCAGACGCCGCCACGGACGACGCCTCGCCCTCAAACGACGGCCGCTCAAAGGCAAACCGCGCGGTGGACAGCGGCAAGGGCGGGGGGCGGGACACGGGACTGGACACGGGACTCGAGCCGTTGGAGTCTTGCGTCATGGTCGTTGTCGTTGTCGTCGTTGACGACCGCCGCGACTGGTCCATTTCGTCCAAAGAAAGGGAAGGCGTCTGCAAGTGGTAGACGCGGATGCGGCGATGGCGCTGGCTTTTATGTTTGGGTTGGCCGTGTTGCTCGTCGTCCAGAGGCGACACCGACGAGTGGACTTTGCGCAGGTAGTTGCGACTTACACCAGAGGCGGAGGACGTGGAAGTGGGTGGAGCGGGGTGGAAGGGAACGGGAATGGAAAAGGCAAAGGGGGCGTGGACGGGTGGACGTGTGAATGGAAAAGGCAACGAGGAGGGTGGAGGTGTAAATGTAAATTCGCGTGGCGTCCTGTCATCGGACGCTTGTGTTTTTGTTTTGGATGCGCTGGTCTCGGATGGTGGCTGCGGCTGCAGATGAGGTTGTGTGTTGTTGACGTTGTTGACGTTGTAGTCCGTGGGCGAGTCGTCAATCTTGTACTTTTTCAAGTCCGAGACTGAAAACGACAAAGGCTTGACCTCCTTGTCTTGCAATGGAGACGGTGTCTTTTGTTGAAAAAGGGGTGAAGCCGAGGAAGGAGACGAAGAGTCAAACAATGGGCGTGAAAGTGAAAGTGAAAATGGAAATGGATGGGATCGATCAAGTGTGTTGACCTTGGCCTTGTTGGTCAATCGGCCTCTGCGTTCAGCACGCACAACCGCCCGCAGCGAGCTGACAAGGACGGCCAACAACAAGACGGCCAACAACACGACGGCGGACAGGGGAAACAACAGCCAGTGAGACGTCTGCGCGTGTGTTGACGACAAGCGATGGACAGGGGCGGTGGGGGCGGCGGCGGCGACGGTGGGCAGAGACAGCTGTGGTTGTGCAGCTGTGGATGTGGATGTGCCGAAATCAAAGTTGAATTCGTGGTCGTTTTCAAAGTTGTTGTGTTGCTCCTTTGAATTCTCCTTTAAATTCTCGTGTTTCTTTTGCCTCTTTTGCCCCCAGGACAGGGACTCGATCGCTGGTGGCTGAAGAGGAGACACAACGGCTGGCATGTTTGCGGCTTTTCGGCTTTGGTTTTTTAGGTGTTTGGGCGCGCTGAAAGCTTGTGCTTATGGCTTCTCGGTCCTCGTTCGGTCCTCCTGTCGCTTGGTTTTTGCTCACTCTCTTTTTTCTTGCCTTGCTTCCTCACCTTCCTTCTCGTTTCGCCTTTTCCGTTTTCCTCTGACAAGGGTCTCTTCTGGGCAAGCCGATGAGAGAGAGACAGAGACCGAACAAGAGAAGACGCCCTGTCAAGCGTTGGCTTGTGTCAGGCTGTCGTCCCCTGCTGTCTTTCTTCCCTGTCGTGTGAGAGAAGTTGCCTAAAGCGGACAAGCGCTTACCGGGATCTTGTCGAGTCGCTTCTTTTGTGAGAAGACGGACAGACTGAAAAGTATGTCGTATTGTGAACAGTATTGGTGATTGATTTCTCAAGCTCGAGCCTCGGGTTGAATTCTGCTGGCGAATGGCTGTTGCTGTTGATGGCGGCTGTTTGGTTTTTCGTTTCCCGTCTTCTTCTGTCAAACTTTGGTTTGTTGTATTTGTGTTATTTTTGTCGTTTCCGTGGGTTCTTGTCTTGTCGTTGATTCGCCCACTGGCTTCTCTTTTTGCCTCTCTCCTTTTTCTTGTTATTGTTATTGTTGATTTTGATTTTTCTTTTTGATTTTTGCCTCTCTGGTCCCGCTGTTCCTTCCGCCTTTCCGCAGTGCGACCGAGTCGAGGTGTGTATGTATTCGTGTATTCGTAATTCGTAAGAGGACTCGCACTCAAAAGTAAAAGTCAATACACTCGGCAAGAATGGCGAATCGAGGATGCAGTGGTTTCCGAAGACGAGATGGGAGTGAGATGCAAAATCCACTCCTGATCCCCTGTTGTTTATTCCCCTCTTTTCGTGTTGTGAATGCCTTACTCCGTAATTCCTCTTTTCTTCCTCGTTCCGCCAGGAGAAACACGAGGTGAGAGAGGAGTCGAGTTTGCGAGCCTTGACAGTCTGGTAAGGTGTAAGACGGATGAGACGCGCGCGCGTAGGGCTGTTGTGCGGCGGGGTTGCAGGTGGTGTGGTGGGTGCTGTGTGCGCTGTGTTGCAGGCGTCAAAAGGTCAAAAGGCGAGAGCTGCAAGGCTCACTGGGTCAGGGTCGTATTGATTTCGGGAGCAACTTTGCAACAAAAACAAGCACGTCGCATTGGCAGATGAGCGACAAATGCAACATCACGGAGCACCGGCAAAGTAGGAGTGACAGACGGGCGAACATGAAAAACCAAGAATAAATCGGATGTAATTCAATATATATGTACAAAGTCCAGGTCCGGATTGGAGGGGCTGAGGATCATGATGTGTGTGGGTTGGATGTGATCTGAGTACGCCGAAAGACGAAAAGTCTAAAAGTCAAACAATGAAGCGATGAGGGGTGTCGCTAGGGCGTGTGTCTACGACGTACAGGCCAGACGGCACTCTACAGCAGTCTAGGCTGGTCTCGGCTGGCGGGCGGGGAACGACGCCAGCTGAACTCAGGGAGCGCTCGCAAGAATACTAACAAGACTGTGTCCTCCTGTTCGATCGAATGTCTCGCAGAGCCCCGGCTGCCCTGTACTTGGGCCCGATCGCCTGCACATCCACGCTGTCTTGCATTCTTGCATTTGCATAAGTGGAGGTCAAAGAAGGGGGAGTAAAAAAAAGAATTTTAAGAGATTTAAACAAGAGCATGTAAAGTCGTGCAGCTGCAGCGGAGATTTCTTGGCACGCAGCCGCCAAAGGGGACAGGTCCACTGATCTTTTCGTGTTCAGTGGTTTGGCTACTTTCTTTGAGCCACGCCGAGTTGCGTGACAGTGACAAGTCTGTCCCAAGGAGCTGGACTGGAGCCTCCAAGAAGGACAAAGTGCGTTTACAAAAGTGAAAACTTTGAACAAAAAAAAAAGTCTCCAATTCCCAAATCGGCAAACGACCAACGACTACGATTGGGTTCGTTACCAGCTGTCTTGTCGTCTCTCGTCATACTTGTTCTACACGCTACATCCCGTACACATCTCCACACGCCACGTTCTAAACCATAAACAGCCGGACGGTGTACTTATCATGCGGTCACCACGAACAAGACCAGGTGGATGAGTGAAATTTGCTGATAGTTTAAAAGACGTGAGCTGGAGATGCGAGAGCAGAGACAGGACAACAGGACGACAGGATCACAGGATGCGAGACGCCCCGTGTTGTGACCTTGCGAGCATGCGGCTTTGCGGCAAAGCACCTTCGACATGCGGGTCGTTTAGGTTTGCTCATACGATTTACGCTGTATGTCTGCAGAGCATGTTTTCAGCAGAATGCGAGCAGATCGAGTGCGCAATGCGAGCGCAAACAGCACGGAGACAATAAGACAAGCCAGGGAACTGGGATGGTCATGTACTCCGTATGTCGGGCAATCAATAATCAACTCAACATGTCAGAAATAGTTATCACGCGGGCCATGGCGTGAAGTTGCGGTCAAGAGATCGGTGCTGACGGAGGATGAATGTCAGATGAGAGATGGGGCCATCTGCAAGGATGGATATCCCGTCGAGACTGTAGCTGGGCGACTTTTGCTGGTTGGATCTCAAAGTTAATATTCAAAGACAAAATTGACCCCTTCAGACTTGAGAAAGTCAAGTCTCATCTTATTGGCTTCTCCTCCCAACCCAATGTCACTTCAGCTTTAAACCCTTTCCCTCAACACATGGCTTTCAGTATTGTCTCTCAATTTTTAATGTTTAATGCTTAATCCTGAATGGCCATTCCCTTTTCGTTTCACCCTCCACAGCAACACACCCCTCCGTCAGATCTTGACCGCATTTTTGTATCTGCATCTTGTACATCAGCCTCTTCTCATCTCGCCTTGCCTCTTCGGTCGATTGCCCATCGTCTTTTTGTCTTTTTGTCATTTCCAGTCTTCTTCCACCTTCCTTGCATCTCATTCCCGAATTCGATGCATCTCGCCCACACTATTGGGCATTGTGCATCACACTATGCGAAACACCACAGCTGAGGATGGGTTTGTCCAAAGAAGCTTGTCGACGAACCTTGTGCTTGTCACCTTGTCAGTGCACCAAAAGTACTCTGCATTGCATGTCATCACATAACTGGCGCACATCTGAATCGAAATCTGAATCTGGATTTGTGCATCTCCCTTTGCAGGGTTCTCTTGGTTCTGGGACCTCTGGGTCCTGTTCTCCCATGTCTATTCACCTCATTGGCCAGCCAGCCGACAGCGACTGCTGAAAACGATCGAAAGCGTCGAAACAGCAAAAAGAAGAAACAACAAAACAACAGCCGTCCACTCATATCCACTCAGCCCTATTCGGATTCCGCAACTCACATTCTCTCCAACCACTCATTGTCCCCTTCAGCAGGCGCAGGCCGTGTTAGTGGCAAACTATGACGCTAGTGTGCAGCAGGTTCAGCTGAGGTTGTGTCGTCTGGGCATTTGACAGGTCTTTTTTCGGCGAGCAAGGTGGCAGGCCCCACACTAGTCCAGCCACGGCCAGGCCGTTCAGCTGGGCCTGGGCAGCAAAGAGTGGGTCCTCTTGGTGAAAGTTGAGATTTCCAGACTCGCAAGCTTTGAGACTTTCTTCTTTTGATTCTCTCCCTTTTTTCAATCCTCAATTCTCTGTATTCCATTCATGTATATGATATTTGCTCCCATCGACAATGATCCCCATTGCATGCATACATGTACATACATCCCTGCATGCATCACCCAAATCCCAGACCACAGTCCACAGTCGCGCCGATGCCGCAAAAGCAATTTCTCGATTTGATATTTTCCGATCAAGAATCCAGTGCCACTAACCACTAACGATTTCTATTTGACACCTGACGTCCACTACGGAGTAGAGCCGCTACCGCTGAAGCGCCGACCGCCAACCAACAACCGCTAAACTCTCGCTTAAAGCCACCATCTTGCCATCGCCGCCATCGTTCTCGGCCTGCATCCGATCGTGAGAGCTGAACATCTACATTGGGGCATGAGCATGCACGGAGTAAGAGCTCCATAAATAAATCAGGAGCATCAGGAGCAAACAATACAAATACGAATTGCCATTGCCCAAGACAAACGCCCCAAACCAATAATCCGTCCTGCATTGCATTGCATCCATCTCCATGACTCCACTGCCGCCGTCAATGCTACATCGGACGCCGAGAACACCAATCGACAATCATCTCGGGGCGAGATTTGTTTTAGATCTGTCCGTCTGTCCGTCATACCTTTCTCTTTGATTGTCTCTGAGATGCTCCCAGCTGAACATGCCGAACGCACTCTCCATCGAAACAGGCCATCTCAATTCAATGTTCAATGCCCAGCCGGCAGCTTGCCCTTTTCAGCTGTCTTTTTTGCCTCTGCTGTCACACATGCAACATATGCAGACAATGCAGGGATCGTGCATTTGCACTTCGTATTTGGTACTTGATACGTCAATGTGTGTTTACGAGCATTGCTCGTTTCGTCTTTCCATTATTTCTCGTCCTCGTTCTTGCTCTTGCTGTTTTGCCTCTGCTCGCCAGGTTGAGCTTACCCTATGCCAAACGCCGTCCTATGTACAGGAGATCAAAAAGAAATGGCAAAAAGATCAAAAAGGAAACGGAAAAGAAAGGAAAAATGAAAAAGACAAGTAAATCAAAATGCCGCCTTCGCCCCTCATAACGCGGCAATCTCCATGGCCTCGACGGCGCCCCCGTTGCCCGTCCGCAAACTGTCCGACGCCTCCTCCTCCATCATGGAGATCATGCCGTCCAGGTTTTCCTCGAGCGCCTCCGCCTCCGGCCCCAGGCAGCTCCGCAACAGCCGTCGGTACTTTTCAATGTTGTCGCTCGTGCCCACCGCCGCCAGCGCGTCCATGTAGTCGGCCTCGGCCTGCGCCTGCTCGCCCACCAGCCGCCGCAGCTCGGCCGCCAGTGCCTGGCGCGCCGCGGGCGAGTCGTCGACGTCGACGTCGACGCCGTTCGTGCCGTTTGTGCCGTTCGTCGTCCCATTTGTCGTCCCATTTGCTCCATTGTGCTGCAGCTCCCGGTCGGCCTCCACGTCCAAGGTAATGCGGTTCCGTCGTGTCAACAGCGACGCCAGCTGTTTCTGCAGCACATCCGCCTCCTGCGCCGTTTTGGCCGACACGTCGTCCGGCTCGATGCGCGC
This sequence comes from Sporothrix mexicana, assembly GCA_021396375.1. NCBI lineage: Eukaryota > Fungi > Ascomycota > Sordariomycetes > Ophiostomatales > Ophiostomataceae > Sporothrix > Sporothrix mexicana. The sequence continues at coordinate 85,887 of WNYC01000091.1, read as the reverse complement.
CTCGAGGTCGGCCGTGTCGCGGCGTGTGTTGAGCAGCTCGCTCTGCGTATTCCCCAGAATCCGCCGCGCCTCCTTTTCGGCCTCGGCCTTTTCCTGGAACTCCTCCTCATAGCGCGTCGACAGGTCCTGGAACTTTTCTAGGATCAAGGACGTAATGCGCGACTGCACGGTCGTGGCGGCTTCCGACTCGTACGTGACAGCGGCCGCTGCCGCTGCCGCCAATGCTTTGCTGGCGTAGCCGCCGCTTTGTAGCGTGTCAACGCCAACGTCCCTTGGACCCGGCCGGCGTGTCGAGTCGGGCGCAAACGGCGACGATGAGCGCTGCATCGCCGGCACGTTGCTGCCGCCGGCGCCGCGCGCCTTTTTGCTCGCGTTCAGGTCCTTGATCAGGTCCTCGGCGCGCACGCCCGCGTGGTTGGGAATATCGGTGGACGCGCCGCGCCCCAGCAGCGCCCGGATGCATTTGCTGGCGTGCTTCATGGCGGCCAGGTGCACGGCCGTGTTGCCCTCGTTGTCCTGTGTGTCGATGAGCTGCTGCACAAAGTTGGGGTCGTGTGTTTCCTGGAGGCGGTTCAGGATGTTGTCCAGATAGTAGCGCGCGCACGACTGGCTCGTGACGCGCCCGCTCTTCATAATGGCCGCGTGGTGGATGATGGTGCAGCCCGCATTGTCGCGCGCGTCCACCGTCTCAAAAAGCTCCTTGATGACGGCCGGGAACGTTTGTTTTTCAAAACAGTTGGTGAAGCTGACGGCGCGCATAAACGGCGTCTCGCCCCGGTCGTTTTGCACGTTGAGCGTCGCCCCAAACCGCTTCAGCTGCTTGACCACCTCGACATCGCCCATGGCACACGCCCAGTGCAGCGCTGTGTGCCGCTCCGTGTCAATGACCCAGTTGGGCTGGAAGTTGGTCGGCGGGTCGGGGCGGATGGCCGGCTGCTCGTTGCGCGACAGCAAAAAGTAGTCCAGGAGCTCGTCACCATACACAGAATGCTGCTGCTCCGTCATGTCCTGGATCATCTCCTCGCGCTTGCGTTTGCGCTGCGGCACCGAGAACTGCGACATGTCGTGGTGGTCTTCGTCCGCGTACGACACCGAGGCCACCGTCAGGTTGTCGGGCGTGTCGTCCTCGTGCATGTTGACATCGTTGTCGACGATCTCCTCCTGAATCGGTGCCGGGGCCGTCCATTTTGGCACGGCAGGGCGCGCCCGCGGCGCCTTGGGTTTGCTCGTGTGCCGCGGCGCCGGCGGTGGGCTGACGTCACCCGGCGTGAACTCGAAAATGGGCCGCAGGCGGTCCAGGATATTGTTGCGCTGCGCCAGGGCCTCGCCGTGGTCCAGCGGGATCCACGTGCCCTGGTACTTGCCGTAGCCGCCCTGGATCTTCTCGTGCACGTCCTTTTGCACCTCGCGCTCCAGGATGCGTGTGCGCGCGGGCTTGTCGAAGCCGGCGGCCTTGAGAATGTGCGTGGCGTTGATCCAGTCGTCGTGTCGCCGGCGCATGACATGCTCTTTGAGGTCGACGCCGAACTGGAACTCGTAGACGGGGATCTAGACGGTCAGTGGGGGGGATCAATATAACGTCATGTCACGATGGGAACATACACCACTGTAGGTGGCGCTGTAGACGCCGGCCGCGGCTGGCTCTTTGTTTGCCATCTTGGGAATAGAGACGACGTTGTCGAGAGATGAGGGATGAGGAGATGAATAGAGTGAGAAAGGGCACAACGACAGATGTCGTCGTTCAGCACGGTGCCTTCAAAATAGAGGTCGAGGAAGAGTCGCCGTAAAAGTCGTCTGGATGGGTCGAGGTCGGGTTGCTGTCGCCGTCGTCAATTTGCCGAGTTGTGAAATCGAGAGGATGGCACGTTGGTGAGAGTACAGTGAGAGTACAGAGTAATGAATGTCGTCGAGTCTGAGAGCGCGGTCAATCCAAAAGAAGAAACGCCAGTAATGTGCAAAACTGCGGCTCAAGATTCTGATTCTGGATTTGGTGGGCTCGTCGAACCAGGGTCGGGGGGGAAAGAACGAAGAACGACGCGTGGAGGAGAGTGTGCTTGAAAAGACTGGGGCGGAAAGGACGAGGAGACGCGTGCCGACGCGCGAAAATCAATTAAACTGGCGTTGGCGGCCTAAGGCAGAAATTCGGGGCTGTGGTGGCCTGTGGTCTAGGCTATGGGTGTGGCCTGGGCGGGCACTCTTAACGCGTGCTGTGCGCGTCGCGTGTATGACTAAGCATGGAGGTCAGTCATTCTCTTCCCTCCATCGACGACCAAAGACGACGTCCCTTTTGATGATCGCAGTTCACTCATTTCAGGATCAAAGTGTTTGCAGGCTGGCACGTGGCATTTTATTCCCGAATATGGGGTATTAAGGTGAATATGAGACGAGAAACAAGACTAAACGGAAGGCGTACGATCACGACTCCCAAACATCACGAAGCACCGTTGATTCGTGGTTTCATTCAGGGTATTCGTCTCGCAAGTACGATCATTTAATTGAATCCTACAATCATAAAGGAAACAGCTATTCCTGTCGGTTGCCTTGCATGTATTATTTGATCTCCCTACTTCTACTTGATGGGTATCTACGGTATCTAGAACAGGTAGGATCACATAACAATCAGCTCATTAGAGCTTCTTTCCGCTCCCTCTCCTCCTCACTTCGTTCGTCGTCGTTGTCGTCGTCGTCGTCGTCGTCCACCAGCCTAACCAGACAGCTCGGCGGGATCGCTACGCTGAGAATCCCGCAGCGCCTCGGCCTCCTTGGCTTCGAGAGCACCGGGCTCGGTAGGGTCGACGCCGGCGCGCATGGCCTCCATGGCCTCGGCGGCCGGGCCGGTGAACCACTTGTGCGCCCACAGGACCCAGCTGCCAATGGCAAAGATGCCGATGATGCCGACGGCCACCACCGTATAATTCAGCGTCTGGTCGGTCACGGGGTTGGAGGTGGGCAGACAAAACACAACAGTGATGCAGCCGATCCAGGCACAGGCGCCGGCGGCAATGGGCCGGCTGAAGACACCAAGGTTAAAGGGGCCCTTGATACCCACGAAAGACTTGTGCCAGATGAGACCAATGAGAATGGGCAGGCCGTAGCTGATGTACAGGCCAATGGTGGCAATGGACGTGGCAGCGGAGAAGGCGACGCTCGAGCCCAGAGAGGGCAGGGCCAGGATGAACGACAGGCAGGCGGCCAGCCAGACAGTGCGGATAGGCGACTGGAAGCGCTTGTCGACGCTGTGGAAGAAAGGGTGGATGCCGCCGTCGCGCGCAAAGGCAAACATCATGCGGCTGTTGCTGGTCATGCTGAAGAGACCGCAGTGCCAGACGCAGATCATGATGATCGAGAAGACGGCCAGCGCGCCGTTCTCGCCAAAGACATCGACAAAGATCTGCAGGACGGGCTGCTCGTAGACGCTGTTGATGGTGCCCTCAAAGTCCTGGATGCTGAATAGGAACGCCATGAGCACGAAGAAGCCAAAGAGCGCGCTGAAGCCGACACTCGACACGACGCCAATGGGCGCGCTCCACGACGCGTTCTTGGTCTCCTCGCTCAGATGGGCTGAGGCGTCGAAGCCGGTCAGCGTGTACTGCGACAGTAGAGAACCGCACAGTGCAACATAGGCCGGACTGGCTCGGATGCTCCAGCCGACGGTGTCGAGGCCGGTGCCATCATAGAACTTCTGGAACACAAACGACGCCGGCTGGTGCGTAGGCGCCTTGGCCAGGACGGCAATGCAGATGGCGCTGACGCCAGCCGAGTGCAAGAAAATGGACACGTTGTTGAGGTACTTGAGCACACGTACGCCAAACGTGTTGACGAGCGCGTGCGACACGAGAATGGCGGCGTAGATGCCAATCGTCTTGGCGGCCGAGGGCGTGTAGCTCGTGTTCTTGACGCTGGCGGCTGTGGCGATCAGGCCAGCCAGACCAAACGAAATGCCCGTCGTGACAGCCACCTGGCCCAGCAGGTTGAACCAGCCCGTCAGCCACGCCGCGAACGGCGACCAGCGCGGCGGCGCCAGCAGGGCGGACCAGAAGTAGGGGCCGCCGCTCGTGGGGATGGCCGACACGATCTCGGCCATGGCGACGGCGACGAGCATCGTGAAGAAGGACACCAAGATCCAGCCAACCGACATGACTGCGACGTTAGAGGGGATCAATTCATCTGGGAAAGTGGAGGTACATACTGGCCGGACCGCCCGTGTTGAGGCCATAGGAAAAGAGGGTGGTGAGACCGGTAATAACACTGATGATCGAAAACGAGACGCCAAAGTTGTGCGCGAGGCCCCAGTCACGGCGCAGCTCCTGCTTGTAACCGAAGCTGGCCAGCCGGTCTTCGTCCTGCTCGTTGACCGTGTTGTTGGCGGACACCCGGCGTTCGATGACGGCGTCGGCCATTTCGAGGGAGGTGTAGGTGGAGTTGGGGGGTGGCGGGGCAAGGGTGGTGTTGACTGTCGTGTGCCTGTCGTGTGACTGTCGAGTGATACGACGTACAAGGTAACCTGTTGAAGCTTGAAGCTTAAGCTATTCAGAAGTGAGACGAAAGACAGTCTTCAACAATCGAGTGACGATCGACTGCAGGACACGAGGCTAAGGAGAATGGAAGAAGAAGAAAAAAGAAAAAAGAAAAGAAAAAAAGAAAAAAGTAAGAACAGACGAACAGCCAAACAGACACAGAAACAATCCGAAAACCGGCTCACATGCACGCGCACGTCAGCGGCGATCTCGACCTCTTATATGCTGACCCGGCGTTGTCACTTGTCCGTGATTGGGACTGGGACCGAGCTCCTCCAAGATTGTGACTGCACCCCAAGAACTCCTCGTCCCAAACTCTCCTGCAAGATAAGCAGGCCATGGGTGCGGCTGCCAGCTTGGCAAGATAAAAAGGTTAGTTTGAGGAGGTGGCAGGGACTCAGGTGACATCCCAGTCACAGCTGGACGGTTGAACGGTGTCGAGGCACAAGTCAATAGAAATCATTGATCGGGCTTGTGCTCTCTCCCCTCAAAGCCAAGAGACGGGGACGGGGTAGTGTCGCGCAAAAGGACCAATATCGAGTTTCTCAAAAAGACTGCGAATGCTTGTGCTCGGTTGGTCTCAGAGTCTAAGAGCAAGCGTGCCGGTTATCAGTGGACTTGGTGTGGACTGGGTGGACTGGTGAGGAACTGGTGTGGACTCGGGGCCTGGCCAGGCCAAGATGGAGATACGGAGTGGGGAGGGGGTTGGATGGATTGGATGGGGGCCGGCAGTGGTCACTGATTGTCAATTGAAGGATTGGCGAGTCATAACTGAATATGACTGGTTGCTGGACCTGCTGCAGTTTTGCATTGGTGGCTCGATTGTGTAAGCATGCTGCATTGCTCTTGCCTAATGCCTATGGTTCCTTTTACGAGTGTATTTGGGTCGCGCCTTCCTGCAGACGTTCGCACAAGGCATTCTTCGTCTTTACATCCAGGCAGTCACGACTCTCAACCGTATTCGTCTCTTGTTCTCCCCATCGCTCCTTATCCCCTTATTCCGCTGCATGCCCAGCCTCTTGGGCGTTCCGCTGTTGTAGCGCTATGCACACTTTGCACACTATCCCCAGTTCACACTCCCCAGTTATTACGTCGACGGTCTCTTCCAGTCCTATGCCATTCCCTTGCCATCGACACTCAACGGCATCGCCGTTTTATCTTTCATGTGTGGAGCCAGAACTCGAGCTTCCGCCTTTCCTGGAAAGGAAGGTCGATGCGGATAAGATAGTGTGTCGACAGTGGTGGGTGTGAAAAGTGACGAAAAAGGAAAGAAAACAATTCACAACTGTAGCCCAATAATACAGGGTTCCCAGGGAGAGATAGTGACTCAGCAATGTGGGTCATCAACAGGCACGTGACAGCGTGACATTATAACGTGATATTTTTCCGAAAATCACATGGAGATAAACTCCCCAATCACTATCAGAGATGCCCCACTTTAAACTTTTTTTCTCGTTCTGCCGTATCGACGGAGCTGCACTTGCAGTGAAGACGATTGACGATTGACGATTGAGTGCTGCATTTGCAATTCGCAATTGCAATTCCTCGACATCCGTCTTCGTTGATGTCCTCACCACCCACACCACCCCACAATGCCCTCCGCAATTGATCTCCCATCACACGCAACAATGACCGAGCTCGCCGACAGAAAACGGCCGCGCGCCGAGACCGACAACGACGAGGCACCGCGCAAGTCCAAGAAAGCCAAGGACGGCAAGGAGGACAAGGGCACGAAGGAGAAGAAGGACAAGAAGAGCAAGGACAAGTCAGAAAAGAAGGACAAGAAGGAGAAGAAAGAGAAGAAGGAAAAGAAAGACAAGAAAGACAAGTCGTCCTCACTACCAACCCCACGAACCGACGACAGCATCAGCCTGCCCTCCGACGATCCGGCCAAGGCCGTCTTTCCCTTTTTCACACAGACCGTCTCGCTCTGGATCCCGCTGTATCCTCTTGGGTTCGACAAGCCCATCAGCAGCGCCGCCAGCCAGCATCTCGCCGGTCTTGTAAATCACTACGCGCCCCAGCTCGGCGGATATTTGTTGGGCTACAAGAACGTCAACCTGTCCGAAACGGCCGCCCGCGCCGACCCCCGCAACCCGCCCAACGACTCGACGCCGGCCACACTGACGTCCGTAGACGAGTACGCCGTCGGCTTCGGCTGGATGACCGCCGACGTCGACCTGTTTGTGCCCTCGCGGGGCGCGTGGCTCGAGGGTTCGGTGATCCTCCAGAACGAGGGCGCCATCGGCGTCTCCTGCTGGGACAAGTTCAACGCCAGCATCGAGGCCGCGCGCCTGCCGGCCGGCTGGCAATACATTGAGCTGGAGGACCAGGAGCAGGAGCAGGGCCAGCAAGGTGGTGACGAAATGGACACAGCAGAGGATGGTGAGGAGACCTCTGGGCAGGCGGCGGCCCCCACCGACACAGAGAGCGTCGCCCCCCTCCAGGCCACGGGCTACTGGGTCGACGCCGAGGGCAACCCCGTCGAGGGCAAGCTCCGGTTCCGCATCAAAGACTTTGACGTCGGCCTGGCCGGCGAGAACGGCTACATTGCCATCGAAGGCACCATGCTCAGCGTCGACGACGAGCGCGCGCTGCGCCTCAAGGAGCGGGCGCGCCTCGCCCGGGGGCGCACCGACAACGTGATCACGGGCCAAAAGGTGCGGCGGCTGCCCGAGTTCAGCATCACGCAGTTTGGCAAAGAGGACGAGGAGGAGGAGAGCGGCACGCGCGTCGATATCTACAAGGGCAGCCAGCCAGGGTCGCCCGAGTAGGCCGGGAGGTAGAAGCGGAGTTTCTTTTTTGTGTTCTTAGTTTCTTGTCCATTTGTGGATTATTCGGCTTGTTTGGGTTCTGTTTTGTTTTGTTTTGTTTTGTTCATTTCATTTCTCGTCACATTTGCTCGCATAGAGAAGGCGTATTTTGTATCTGCAATCCACAGCGCCATAGGCGCTCCTATTGGTCTTTTATCTTTTTTTATTCTTCGTTTTCTCCGTTGATATGCCCGTCACAGTGTTTATTTGCTCCTGTGCTGGTCAATGTGTTGTTTGTCGTCTTTGCCTTCTGCCATTCGACGTTATGCCTCCACTTGCTGCGTTGTTCCGATTTTCCAGGTCTCGCTCCTGCCCGCTGCAGTCTTTCCTTCGGCTTTGCAGTTATCCGTAGGCTTCGGATAGCGGGTGCTTGGCTCCTCTTTCGCCCGCTTTGCAGCGGCAACAGCATCCGAACCACACTGAGTGCACACTGCGGCCTGCCACGCCCCGCTACCGCACTACCGCACCTGTGCGCAGTATTACGCAATATGCGCCATCACGCCCTTTTCGAGACCATCGCGTCTGAGCCGCCCGTATTAGTGGTTGGAGTTCACTATTGCAGCTCCAAAGCCCCGCCTTCTCCAACAAAGGAACGAAAAGAAAACCATAGAAATAGAGAATGGATAAGGATAATTCCCCGTACTGAACCGCGATCGGCGCCGAGCAACTCAATTATTAACAAAAATGACGAGCTTGGAGCTTGCATTGATCCGTGGTGCGAAGTAGTCTGTAGAGGTCTTATTTGAATGCTCTCCCAGCTCCTGCCCAAAACAGCCAGATACGACGTACTCCTCTTCACTTTTGCTTCCCCTCTTTATTTACATGATCGTTGTTTGTTTCTGTTCTCTCGCACTCTCGTCTTCCCCAACACCCCCCAGCTCTTCCTCACCATCCTCGACACCCAACTTCTTTTTTTGTCACCCACCAACCTCACCATGTCGTTCACATCGTCCCGTCTGCTCATCTTTGGCGCAACCGGTGCCATTGGCAAGTACATCACCGAGGCTGTCCTGGCCGCCAAGCCGGCCTTTTCGCACGTCGCCATCTTCACGTCCGCCAACACCGTCGCCACCAAGCCCGAGCTGCTGTCCCGCTGGAAGGCGTCGGGCGTGTCACTGTCGGTTGTTGTGGGCGACGTCACGAGCGCCGAAGACGTCGCCAACGCCTACAAGGTCGAGAAGCCTGACACCGTCGTCTCGGCGCTGGGCCGCGGCGCGCTCAACATCCAAACAAAGCTCGTCGAGCTCGCCCAGGAGGCCGAGAGCGTCAAGTGGCTGTTCCCCTCCGAGTACGGCACCGACATTGAGCACAACGCCAAGAGCCCCAACGAAAAGCCGCACCAGCACAAGCTGGCCCTGCGCAAGTACATCCGCGAGAACGTCGACCCAGAAAAGCTCAAGGTGACCTACCTGGTGACCGGCCCCTACTTTGACATGTGGGTGATCGGCAAGGCCCACCCGCGCATTGGCGGCTTCCAGCCGGCCGAGAAACAGGCGGTGGTCATTGACGACGGTGAGGGCCGTATCGGGTTCTGCACGATGAACGACGTCGGCACGTTCTTGGTCGCCGCCCTCCGCCACCCCGCCGAATCCTTTGGCAAAGCCCTCAAGGTCCAGTCGTTTGTCGTCACGCCCAACCAGGTGCTCGCCGAGTACGAGAAGCAGACCGGCGGCGACAAGTGGCAGGTCACACACGTCCCTCTGGCCGAGCTGAAGGAGCTCGAGCAAAAGGCCTGGGCCGAGGGCTCCCCCATCGCCACGGGCTTCACGCTGCGCCGCATCTGGGCCGAGGGCGGCACCCTCTACGAGAAGAACGACAACGAGCTGATTGGCGTCGGGCCCAACGACACAGAGACACTGGCAACGGCAGTCAAGCAGGCCCTGGCAGCAAACTGAGATGGTGCGAGGGGAGGTGGGAATAACAAACTGTTGATTGGTGATCTTGCAGCTTGATGGTCCGTCGCGGGAAAAGGTTGGCCCAGGAAACCACAGCGTGCTGTAGCGCTTCAGCTAGCGCTGTCCGCTAACGGAGTTGCACGCTGTTAGCCGTAATACGTCAGGTACAAGGGCGTGTCAACGTCGAGGCGACATAACGAAACCGCTCCATAAATGCAGTGAAATTTAAAGATAAAAAAAATATATTAACAAACTTCATGATCTGAAAGATGAAATCAAATTAAAGTGCGACTTAAACAAGGTACCGTCAACACATCCGTCTGACGGCATCCCGCTGTCGAAAGCTGACTGATTATGTCAGTTAAACTCAATGAGGGGCACGTGTGATCCCTGGTCTGGCTGGTCTGGCCCCTAGGGATGCTCCTTCCCCACGCAGAAGCAACATGGCTGAGGCTGACACGCACCTTCCCCAAACATCCATCGCGGCTGCACATTGTCCGACCAGCTGAGTCCACCACAACGACGGGTCTCTTGCTCTCGTTTCCAACAACACACAACGGCCAAACATGCATCCAACAACGTCATCGACATCATCGACATAGCCACGTTATCGCTCTTTTTCCGGTTGCCACTCTTTTACTACTCTCGTTTTCTAAACTTTATCCAAGCTCCATCCATTTATCGATCCTCGACTCTCCCCTCCACAATGCTGCCAGCTGCGCTTCGGCGCGTCACCGACGGCGTCACGCCGTACTTTTGCCTCTTGCTGGCCATTGTCACGCTCGGGCCGCACCAGTTCGGCTTCCATCTGGCCGAGCTCAACGCACCGCAAGATGTCATCACCTGCCGCCAAAAGGGCAGTGTCGGCGCCGGGCTGTCCAGCAGGGAACTTCCCGATTGCATTCCCATGAGCGAGGCCCAGTTTGCAACCGTCTCGTCCGTCTACACGCTGGGCGGTCTTGTGGGTGCCTTGACGGCTGGCCCCTACTGCAGCAGCAGCGGCCGCCTCTGGGCCATGCGGTGGACGGCCGTGTTGTTCTTCTCGGGGTCTGTTGTCGAGACGCTGTCGTGGTCCGTGCCCTTGCTTGCCTTTGGCCGCGTGGCCACCGGCATCGCTGCGGGCGCATCTACCGTGATTGTGCCGCTGTACATTAGCGAGATTGCCCCCGTGCAGTCGCGCGGCTTCTTTGGCGCCTTCACGCAGATCACCGTCAACATTGGCATCCTGTTCACGCAGACCCTCGGCTACTTTTTGAGCCACGACAACGCCTGGCGCTACATCTTGGGCACCGGCATCGTCCTGGGCTTTGTGCAGCTTTCGGGGCTTGTCGTCGTACCCGAGAGCCCGGCCTGGCTCGCTGCCCACAGCGGTGACGGCGACGGCATGACCGTCAAGGCCCGGCGCATCCTGCAGCGCATCCGCGGCAAGGCCGCCAACCTGGACGACGAGGTGGCCAACTGGCCCGCTGCCGGCTCTGCCGAGGAACAGGGCCTGCTGGACCAGCGTGCCCCCGGCCTGGCCGAAGGCAACGTGGGCGTCTACGCTCCGGGCATTGCCGACGACGTCAATGCGTCAGAAGGTGTCGTGGCTGTTGCGCCCCCTTCTCCCCGACCTGCTTCCGCCATCGTCGCAGGTAAGGCCCGCACGACCGTCGGCTTCTTCCAGCTCGTGGTCAACCCCTTTTACCGCCCAGCCCTCATCGCCGTCATAGGAATCATGTTTGCCCAACAGGTCTGTGGTATCAACTCGGTCATCATGTACTCTGTGTCGCTGCTCAACGGCATGCTGCCGGTCAACTCGGCGCTGCTCACAATCATCATCTCGTGTGTCAACTTGGTCGTGACGATGCTGAGTGCGCCGCTGCCCGACCGGCTGGGGCGAAAGACGTGCCTCATGATTTCTGTGATTGGCCAAGGCTCCAGTTCGCTCGTGCTCGCCTTCTCCATCGTCTACGGCGTCAAGATCCTGTCGGCCTTTTCGGTGCTGACATTTGTCGCTTTCTTCGCCGTCGGACTGGGCCCCGTCCCCTTTATTCTGGCCTCTGAGCTGGTCGGACAAGAGGCCGTCGGCGCCACACAATCGTGGGCCCTCGGTGCCAACTACGTGGCCACGTTCCTGGTCGCCCAGTTCTTCCCGCTTATCAACACCGCCCTCAACAACCGCTTCGGCGGCGCCGGCTGGGTTTACTTTTTGTTTGCCGCCTTTGCCGCCATGTCCACCATCTTCTTCTGGTTCTATGTGCCCGAGACGAACGGCAAAAAGGACGCCGACGAGGTCTGGGGCCGCACGTCGCGGATCGACTAGGACGGCCGTCGCGAGCAGTCTCAATCTGAGGCGGCCTGCTATGAATTGCAAGAGGCGGCCTGATTATGGGCTGCGATATGTCGTTGGTCTTCTTTGGGTTCGTGTGTTGTTTGTGTTCCTTGTATTCATTTTGTCCGTTTCTGTTTCTATTGATTGCTTAGTTTAAGCACCTTTGACGGGTTACTTTATGGTTAGCGAATATGTTTGGCGCTGGAGTTCATGGTATATTATTTTGGTTTTCCTATGCAAGCTTTCCTCTGCTATGATTTCGTGTTTTCAATTTTCTCTTTTCTGCAACGTGTAATGCTTCTCCTTCCCACAAGTACATATTACTCCCGGAACAGACGCGTGTTCTTGACGGCCTGGTCCAGCAGTCCAGCACCCGCTTTGACGCCGTCCACAATCAGCACCCGGTCGCCAGCCTCTTTGCCGTACTGCTCCCGAGCCGCTTCACGGATAATTGCCTCCAGTCCTGCCATGCCTGCGCAGCCCATCACCACGCAGCCCACGTCCGAGCTGGTCAGAAGCTGCTTCGTGGCCGCCTTGAGCTTCTCGCGGATCACCTCAGGCGAGATCCCGCCGTGGAAATCGCCAGCGGTCATCCCCGTCGAGTACACGCCCGCAAACTTGCGGCTGCCGCCGTTGCTGGTCTCGTGTCTTTCCGCGCCGAGGTACGCCGCAGCGCCCTCGGTCAAGTGCTGCTCCCAGAACTTGCCCGTCGTGACAATGCCCCACGTCTTCCAGCGTCCGCTGATCGGGTAGGCCGGAAGGAGAGACAGTGCCGTCAGAATGCTGGCTTCAAATATGCCCGTCACAGTGACGCCTCTGCCTGCCAACAGTTCGCTCAGCTTGGCCACCAGCGGGTGCACGCTGAAGCACGCCACCAGGATGGCATCGTAGCTGCGGGCCGCGTGTTCCACATCAAACTCGGCCAGCACAACCGCCGTGCTCTTTGCGAGGTCGTCGTCGCCATCAATGCTCGCCGGGCTGTCCTTGGGCGCGGTGTATGTTGAAAGTTGGAGTGACTGTGGTGTTAGTGAGTGTACTGGTAAAACAGTTTCTAGATAGAAATGAATGTGTGGTAAATAAACGAGTCAAGTGAGAATTGGTTGATATTGCGCATATATCTTTGTTGTTTTTCTTTCATATTTTATGCGAACCTCACATGATTCTTTCATATTTTTTTTTTTTTTTTTTAAAAAAAAACAACAACATTTAAATGGAATAAAAAAACAAGACATAAATACCACAAAAATAAACAGACAAGACACCCTAGACACACGCAGTGCAACACTCACCTTTGGCAGATTGATGCTCTTGATAGCCTCCTCAACGCCATGGGTCATGTCCACGGACGAGTTGGGGTTCAGGACCAAGATCCGCACGGTGTCCTTGTCCGACTCCATGTTTGCTGTGCGCGACACCAGGGTCATTGGTCGTATTGCGTACTGTTAATTCTGGTGAAAAAGAACCGACTGTCGAGATTGTCGAGAGACAAGTTGTAACTTTGGGCACAACATCTATGACTCGACGAATTGATATTTAAATCGCCACGATACAGTGGGCGCAGTGGGCTTTGGTTCGGTTTCGCCCGATTTTCGATAAGCGTGGCGCCGCCCGCCGTCCGTAGCCGCTGTTGTGTCTTTTTGTCTTTATGCCAGCGCTGACCGGTACTTTGGGAACTCGAGGTAAAACGGGGCGCTGATTGGTGCGCGTAGCTCGACCGCCTTCTATTCTGCCATACTTTTAGTCCCCTTAGGGCCCATAATTTATCACGTGTCTGGATCAATTCAGTTGCGAGCTCAAGCTCCCCGCGCTTTCCTCACAGCTTCATGTAATTCGTCGCGTTCTTGCCCACTTACTCTTTCCTCTTTCCTTCAACCTTGACCTCCGACGAACCCGCGCCTTCCCATGTATCGTCGCTCATCACGACAATATTTTTATCAACACCCACACCTACGAGCATATTTTATGTCTGTTGCTCTTTCCGTCTTGGTTTCCAGAGCTGCTTCCGTTCCTTATTAGGTAAGTGCGCACGTCTCACATCTCTCTCCGGCAACGGCCATCCATCGAGCTGCTATCCATGTCTTCCACCATCACAGCTGCATCTGCATCTGCCTCACTGCATCCTATACAATTTTCCCATTACCCAAACACTTCGTACTATTATCTGTCTAATATTATCCCCACTCTTAACCGGACATTCCCCATCATTGCCCATCACCAATCGCATTATCAACATTGCCGACTGCATTCCCGCCTTCATCTTCATCTCCAGCTTTCCAACCTTACCCCAAACATATTTTAAGATGCCACCCCGCAAGAAGAGAAAAGTCAAAAATCTCCCCCGTGCCCTAGCTAACCTTGCAAGCGATTTTGGCGGCGCCACCAACTAGGAGTTTCAATCGTACTCGCGACGCGAGGCTCCAGGACCCTTCAACCCGGAGCACAGCTCATCTTCAGATTCACCTTCACCTGTACCTACGCCCGCAGTCTCGGTTCCATCAACAGGCCAACCCTCAGCCTTACACTCAGAATCATCCCTGACCTCAGTCTACCCTACACCTGAATTAGTGGAGGCTGCCAGTGAGCTTGATCTCAGATCCGACACCGAATCTGAATCTGAACCTGAAGTCGAATCTCAGGAAGAGCGTCGGGAAGAACCGGAAGAGGCGGAGGGACCTCAAGAACAACCACAACAACCGCCCGCCACAACAAGCATGTCATCGAGAAACCGCTCGGGCCGGTCGGGCCCCAACCGTGGCAGCCACGTGGGCGAGGAGTACATGGCGTGGCAGACTATTAAGGAAGACATCCGCAGCTTTGTCGACGCGCAAAACGAGGACAATGACAACCTGCGCAAGATTATCGCGCAGGACGAGCTGATGCACGCGCAGTCCCAAAAGGGGAGCATGGACAAGGAGGCACAAGAAAAGACCCAGGAGGACCTGTTCCGCAAGGGGGTGAAATCGGCCGAGGCCGTGCAAAAGTTTGCCCAGTTGCTGGACAGGCTCGAGATTCTCCGCGACGTGCAGAAAGCCAAGGAAAACGCGGAGGCGACCACCGACCGGTTCGGCGGGACACCGCAGCGGTCGGCCGCCGCGGCAGCGTCCGCCAGCAACTCGCGAAGTGCGGGAAGGACCAGCACGCGCGAGAGTGCGCGCGAGCAGCGCGAAAAGGAGTCGCGCAAGGACAAGGAACTCGAGCGCGAAAGGGAGCGCGAGAAGGAGAAGGATCTGAAAGAGAAGGAAAGAGAAAGGGAAAGGGAGCGCGAACGGGAGGCCCAGCAGAAGGAAAAGGAGCGCGAGCGGGAGCGGGAAAAGGCCGAAAAGGAACGCGAGAAGGAGCGCGAGCAGGACCGCGAAAAGGAACGCGAAAAGGACCCGTACGAGTTTGAGGGCCCCGGCGACGAGATGGACGTTGAGCCGAGCAGCACAGGCAATGGGCGCAAGGGTGGCAGCGGCAACGGCAACGACAGCAGCGACCGGTCTTCGCATGCCCGCGACAGTGTCCCGCCCTCAGCCAAGGCCGACAGCGTCGAGCCCCAGGGCCCGGGCAGCGCCATGACCTCGGCGGCACAGCGGTCGCGCGTGATGTTTGTCAAGGGCCAGGACGTCGTGTTCAAGCCCAAGCCGGCCAACCTCAACGACTCGGCCGAGTGGTTCCTGGGCAAGGTGCAGCAGGTCTTGGGCGAGGGCAAGTCGCGGCGCTACAAGGTCAAGGACGAGGACCCGGATGTCGACCCCGAGCACCGCCAGGAATACCGCACAAGCGCCAGCAACATGATTCCCCTGCCGCCGGCGGGCCAGGTGCTGACGGAGCTCGAGGCCGGACGCACTGTCCTCGCGCTGTACCCGGATAGCACAACGTTCTACAAGGCCGAAGTGATGAGCACGAACAAGGACACGGGCAAGGTCAGCCTGCGGTTCGAAGGGGAAGAGAACTCGGGCACGCTGCAGGAGGTCGAGCGGCGCTTTGTTGTCGAGTACCGCAACTAGGCCGGGATGCACTGGGTTTGCAGCCTGGCTTACGACGGGCATTACTGCAGCTACCACGGCTGCATTTGATTTAGTTTGTTCTGTTGTTCTTTTGTTCTTGTTGTTTTTTGTTTAGGGATTGCAAGGCGCAATGGGATAGGATTATTGTATCGGTATGGGTACGGAGTATATTAGTTCACGATAGGCCGCGGGAATGGCCATTTGAATACCCAGGAAAGAAAGGGATGCGTCAAGTTACGAGTTTTGTTTGTTTATTCCATTCTCTGTTCGTTTTGATGTGATTTGATATGACATCAATGTGCCATCTGTTACTCCGTATATTGTGGCTTTGTCGCCATCAGGGTGCAGTGCCAGTGTAATTCATCTTAGCGAGCAATTTACAGGTCGCTTCGCGAGATCTGTACGCTGTACTTCGTAAGTCGTAATTTGGGCTTGACTACAGAGTACAGTCTACGTGAGGTCTTGCAATTTGGAGCACATGACGCTCTCCACACAAAAAGGTTGGGAGGCTAGGAAGGCTAGCCTCCCTTTCAGCAGATTAAGCCAGGAACCCCACTATTGCCCCTGGGCGCTTGGGGACGCTTGGACGCTTTGGGCTGCCTTTGCCATGCCGGCTGGTCAGGGGCAGGAGCGAAGGAAGGCACCTGCCACCAACCAGAGCGAGGAGTCCACAATCAGTCGACAGGCAATTTCACAAATTCCCCAGAAGCAGCGAAACGAAACAGGACCGCAAAGCCGCAAAACGCAAAACCGCAACGGCCAGAAAGAAGGGAGCTCAAAAAGGAAAAAGAAAAAGGTTCCAAGAACAACGACAACAACAAAAGCAAAAGGAACACCTCCAATTCCCACGAGGCTGCGAACTCGATTCTAGACGCCACGACGCGACCCTGATCTTGCACGAGATTCTCTGATTGCCGATCGCATCCCGGACCCCTTTTTTCGACCTTTCTTTTTCGACCTTTCAACTTTCTTTTGTCGCGCGCAAGCTTTCCAGCTTTCCAGCTCGCTAACTCGGCCATTGCTGCATCTGACAGCTGACGGATTACGATCCTGGGACTGGACTGCCACGACATCGTGCTCGACCTCGTCCCCGCAAGCCAAGGCCAAGCCTTGTTTACATCGCGGCATCGACATTGCATCGCCTCGACGCGATCCTCGACACCCCTCCATCACCTCACCCTTTTATACTGCACACCCCATACTTCACACCGCCCCCCCACAACCACCATGGGCGGCCAGTTTTCCAAGATGATGGGCAAGATCTTCGGATCCAAGGAGATGCGGCTGCTGATGCTGGGCCTCGACGCCGCCGGCAAGACGACGATCTTGTACAAGCTCAAGCTGGGCCAGGACGTCACCACGATCCCCACCGTCGGCTTCAACGTCGAGACTGTCACGTATAAGAACGTCAAGTTCAACGTCTGGGACGTCGGCGGACAGGACAAGATCCGGCCTCTGTGGAGACATTACTTTAGTGGTACGTGCGAGTCTGCGTAGCAGGCAGATGCTGGGATGTCCCACCCATGAATTCAATGCTAATGCTAATTCACCCCCAGGCACACAAGGCTTGATCTTCGTCGTCGACTCGTCCGACCGGGTACGCATGGAGGAGGCCAAGCAGGAGCTGCACCGCATCATCAACGACCGCGAGATGAAGGACAGTCTGCTGCTGGTGTTTGCCAACAAGCAGGACCTCGACAACTCCATGAAGCCGCAGGAGGTCACCGAGGCGCTTCAGCTGTCTAAGCTCAAGGACAAGATCTGGTACGTGGTGCCGAGCTGCGCGACGACCGGCGAGGGCCTGCTGGAGGGCCTGGCCTGGCTGTCCAACAATGTCAAGGCACCGCCGGCGCCGGTGAAGAAGTGAGCTGGAGAGCTGGAGGACTCCGACAGGGGTCCGAGAGCGACGTTGACTGTACTGTCTGTGATATGCAGTCTATTGTCTATGCATGCAGTCTATGGTCTCGTCTACCTCTATCCTTGTAATGCTGGTGTATGCTGTCGTTGTATCGTTGCCTCGCTTCCACTCGTCTTCTCTTTATTCCTCTTCCATCTTCCATCGTCCATCCTCCATATTCCCTCTCTACCCGACCTGTCTTGTCTGTCAGTTTGTCATTCTTGTCCTTTTCTTTTTGCGCCAGTTTCTTCCTCTTGACTCTTACTGTTTCTTGTTCTTGTCCTCGTTCTTGTCCTCGTCCCTATTCTTGTTCATGCTTATATGTACTGGGTGTTGCGTCGGGAGATGGATAAAAGGGTATACCCAAGGTGGGAGAGAAGCGAGCTTGGAGGACACTCAAAGTCGAGAGACAAAGTCGAAAGACAAACGTCGAGACAACTACAGACTCCCCCAACCTCCTCCCTCCCACCGATCTTGCGTTTTCGTTCTCTTCAGTCTACTCCGTGTACTCCGTACCCTTTTCATAGATACCTCGTAATTCGACCTTGTTGCATCTTTTAAAAAATTTGAATTTCAGCAAACTATTCCCAAGAAGTCAAAGCAGGGCAAAAGCAAAACGGTAAAAGGGGTATATCATAAAGCAAAAAAGGAAAGGGAAACATAACACGCATGTGACGACAGAGTGTTCTCAACATGCACACAGCCGCAAAAAAACGCAAAAAAATCAAACCAACGCCAACCAGGACTATTCCTTTACCCGTTTGCTGGCCCGGACGAGCGAGTCGTCGGGCAGGCCGCTGCGCTTGGTGCCCGGAAGGCTGCTGGTGCGGATGTCGTTGTCGTCCTGGCTGACGCGCCGGTGCGGATATTCTGTCTTCAAACCTTCGAAGCAGTTGTTGTAGATGGGCTCGCCGCCCGTGAAGAAGGGGTGCTCGAGGGCGGCCTCGGCGGTCAGGCGTTTTTCGGGGTCGTACTCGAGCAGGCCGGCCAGCAGCGAGAACCCGTTGGCGCCGAGGCTGGCGAGCGAGTTTGGGTTGGCGTTGGCGGTGGCCGAGGGCTGCAGGGGCGCCGACGTCTGGCCCTGGCTGATGGTGCTGTAGTACCACTTTTCGAGGTTGCCCGAGGAGGAAGAAGAAGATGAAGACATGTGGTGTCCATGATGGCCGTGTCCGTGGTGGCTGTGGTGGCTGGTCATGGGCGGCTGCAGCGTGCTGACCTGCTGGTACTCGGGCATGTTGGCCAGCAGCGGCCACCGCTCTTTGGTGGGGAGCCCCATAATGTCGACAATCTTTTGCATCTGGTTCCGCTGGAAGGGCACCGTCTTCTTGGAGTCCATCTTCGCCTCCTCGCCTTTAAAGATGGGCCGCAGCGACAGCAGCTCCGCAAAGATGCAGCCAATGGCCCACATGTCAATAGCCGGTGTGTAGTGGCGCGACCCCAGCAGCAATTCGGGCGCGCGGTACCAGATTGTCACGACCACCTTATCGCCCGAGAACAACGAGTGCAGCGGCTTGTAAAAGAGACGTGCCAGGCCCAGATCACCAATCTTGACCTGGCCGCCGGACGTGACCATAATGTTGGCCGGCTTGAGGTCGCGGTGCAGCACCCAGTTGGTGTGCAGGTACTGGCTGCCGTTGAGCAGCTGGAACATGATGCTGCGGATCGTCGACGCCGGGATCGGATGCCGCGGCTGCTGTGTATGGTGGTGGATGATCTGCAGCAGGTCGTGCTCGGCGTACTCGAACACCATGAAGATGCACTTGTCCTCCAGGATGATCTCGACCAGCCGGATCACGTTGTAGTGCGAGAGCTCGCTGCACAGCGCCATCTCGCGGATCGCCGACTGGCTGATGCCCGTGTACGTCACCTGCTCGCCCTCCTTGTCGGGCTTGAACTTTTTGATGGCAAACTCGCCCGGCAGGCCCTGGCGGCTGACCGCCTTGTACACGCGGCCATACGTACCGCTGCTGATGAAGCCGATGACGCGGTACTTGTCCGTCACGCGCACCTTGCTCTGGTAGCCCACATAGCCCACGCTGCGGTCGTTGGGGTCCTCGAAGGCGGCCTGGACGCTGCGCTTGATGGCGTGCGCGCGCATCGCCGAGGCGGACGAGGGGCCCGACCCCGTCGGCGGATTTGTGTGGCTCATGGGAGTCGAGATGTCGGGATGAGGCGGACGGAAGGATATCGAGATGTTGATCGATTGAATGGCAAATGGAGATGGATGGGAAAACGCCGAGATCGCCGAAAGGCGGCTCTTATGAGCTGGCACTGACTGACAGCATTGATCCTGTCGTCGAGGATGCGCTGTATCGATATCGGTCCCGCCGTATCGTGGATCAGTGCAAGTGCCGTCGTTTCGTGGTTGTCGTGATCGGATGTTGGATGGAAATGGAGTCGGTGATGTCGAAAGTGGTGGAGTCTGGGGTTTGACTGGGACCTGGGGCGATTGTGCCGCTTACGTTTTAGCGGGGACTGGCCCTGGCTGGTGTTGTGGTGCTGACAAAATAGCGTTGTTGTCAATTTGTGACAGAGGCCGGCGGTTAGGCGCTGTCGAGGCACGCTACAGGCGGCATTACAGCACCACAGGCACCACAGGCACCGCAGGCACACTCCCTGACAGTTACATAAAGAGAGCCTCGAACCTCAGATCCTACGAACATATGGCCCCAGGAGATGAGCACAATGGGTACCGCGTATTTGTATGAGACAGATAAATTGTATTGCGCGACAGGTCGCCTTTTCATCTTGCAAAAACACTTCAAACGCAATGCACCATAGCAGCAACCCCCAATAAACTAGCCACCTATCTCGGGCCAAGCTTCTCCAGCACATGCGCGCCCTGCTCTTCCCACTCGGCCTTGGTCACCCACATGGACTCCTTGTCCGCCATAATGTTGGCCAGCACTGCGCCGCCCAGGAACACCATGTGTCTCCGGCGCGGCGGGTCCTCTATCCGCACCTTGAACTTGCTGAGGCGCTCCGGGTTGCCGCCCAGGACCCGCGTCAGCCACAGCTGCTTGAGCTCCTTTTCGAGGCGCGAGGGCAGGCCGGGGTACATGCTGCTGCCGCCCGACAGCACAATGGCCTTGAAGAGCGACGAGCGCACGTCGACGTCGGCGGCCTGGATCGTGTTGAACAAAAACTCGGCCATGCCGGGCTGTTCGCAGTCGACCAGATGCGGCTGGAACAGGCACTCGGGCGCCTCGAAGCGCTCGCTGCCGACGCGGATGACGCGGCCGTCGGGTAGCGTGTAGCTCTCGACGAGCACGGTGGTCTCTTCGCTGAGGCGCTTGTCGAGCTCGAGGTCGTAGGACACGTAGCACAGCTTCTCCTTGATCTGGCGGACCGTCTCAAAGTCGGCCGTGCGGTTGAGAGCGTAGCCGCGGCGCAGCAGCAGCGCAATCAGGTTCTGCGTCACATCGCGGCCGGCCACGTCCAGCCGCCGCGTCAGGTGGTTGAGAACGACCGACTCGAACACGGGCACAATGTGCGTCACGCCGTCGCCCGAGTCGACCACGACGCCCGACGACAGGCCCTGCGCGTACAGCGCCAGCACGGCCTGGATCGCCACGTAGACGCCGCCAAAATTGTAGCGGTCAAACATGACCTCGCACATTTGCTCGCGGTTCTTGAGCGGGTTCATCGGCGGCTCGGTGAGCAGGATCTTGCGGCCCGTCGTGTCGATCTGCATCTTCTCGTAAAACGTATAGTCCCACAGGTGCTGCATGTCGTCCCATTTCTTGACGATGCCGTTCTCCATCGGGTAGCTGATCTGCAGCATCGTGCGCGCCGCCGCCGCCTCGTCACCGCACATAATGTCCTTGATCACCAGGTCATTATCGCCCTTTTCCTCGGTGCGCAGAATCGGCCGGCCCACAATCGACGGGTACTGGAACTCGGGGAAGTTCTGGGCCGCATAGCCCACCTTGAGGAAGCCCGTGCCGCCGTCGAGGACTGAGGGAGAAGAAGTTAGTAGATAGAGCGATGGGAGAGGTGGCTGTGATTGCTGTGGACCGTGGGGTGGTGTTGACGATGTTAAAGTGGTCGAGTCTGTCGATGAGGGGAAGGTCGGATGCTGAGGACGACAGCTCACAGCTCATTGCTGCCGCGCATACGTACCAATCGGTGGAGGGTTCGCCATTGTCGCAGAGGCAGTGGCAGAGATGTGGAAAGGTGTCGAGAGATGGAGCGTCGAAAGTCGGGGTCAATTCGAATTCAATGTCGTGTTGCTTTGCAGAAATACAGTACAGACGTCAACCACTGTACGTCTCGGATGGCTGGGCTGCTCTCAGATGCTGACGTTGAATTAGCGGGGTCGGGGGCGCAGCTACAGATAAAGCGAGCAGAATGCGCCTGCCTACCATGGAACCACGAAGTGGGTAGGCAAGCTGGGCAGGAACGACTTAGTACAAAGTTGCACGTGACGAGTCCCGTGCCACCCACACCAACGTAAACATGGAATCAGGGGCACACCAACGTCAGGTCAGTTGCCAATGATGTGCAATATTTTTGGACATATTCTTGGAAATTTCTTATGAAAACACTGAAAATGAAGTACTTTGAATATTGTATGAATTATGAATCAAATGAAATATGAATAAAGACGTCGGTATAGAAATGTAAAAGGACACCGTTTTGTCCTACAATGCGCACTCAACACCCACGCAAACTTACAGGCCCAATCGGGCAGGAGCAAGGGTGCATTCCACAACCCGCAACTCTCATCATCTTCTCCTCTTCTCCTCTCTCTCTCCCTACACTCCGTATCGTCCGCCGCCCTGCCAGCACTGCGTCATCGCATCTCGGTCCGTGTGCGTCGAGTACTGTGTCTGGCCCACCCACACCGTGTTCCAAGTGTTGAACGTCTCGTACCGCACCTCGTACTGCGTCTGCGCCGGGCCCTGGTAGTAGTAGGTGACGGTCGGCACGTTGCCGTTGCCGTCGCAGACGGTCTGAGCCGGCGGCTGGAATGTTTCTGTGACGGTGTAAAACTCGTCCTCCGTGCTCGTCGGCGTCTCGGCCGTCGTTGTCACCGTGACCGTCTCCGTGAACGTCGTCTCCACGACCGTGCTCGTCACGTCCTGGATCTTGAGCAGCGTGCGACGGGCCACAGCCGGTGTAGGTGCGGCGATGTCCGCCGTCTGGAGCGCGGGGACGTTGACGTTGACATTGTCCGCAACAGCGTTGACGCCCTCGGTCGCATCCGGTCTGTGACCACCGCCGCGGCCACCACCATTGTTGCCGCCGCCGCCGCCGCCGCCTCCGTTGTTTCCCCCTCCATTTCCGCCGCCCCTGTTGCCTCCATTGTTGCCCCCGTTGTTACCGCCGTTGTTACCACCGTTGTTGCCGCCTCCGTTGTTTCCCCCTCCATTTCCGCCACCCCTGTTGCCGCCATTGTTTCCTCCGTTATTCCCTCCATTATTCCCTCCGTTGTTTCCACCACCGTTGTTTCCACCACCCCTATTGCCTCCGTTATTTCCTCCGTTATTCCCTCCGTTGTTTCCTCCGTTGTTGCCGCCATTGTTTCCTCCACCGTTGTTCCCTCCTCCCCTATTGCCTCCGTTATTTCCTCCGTTGTTGCCGCCGTTGTTGCCGCCGTTGTTGCCGCCGTTGTTACCACCTCCATTGTTGCCCCCATTGTTGCCCCCATTGTTGCCCCCATTGTTGCCGCCGTTATTGCCGCCATTATTGCCGCCGTTGTTACCGCCTCCATTGTTTCCTCCGCCCCTGTTGCCCCCATTGTTGCCGCCGTTGTTACCACCGTTATTACCGCCATTGTTACCACCGCCGTTATTGGGCGGAGCGGATGTACGTGGTGGCTCCTGAGGCCGAGTGGTTGGATTGCGGGAAGGCTCTTGCGGACGAGTTGTGGGATTGGAGTGCGGAGGGTCGGGCTGGCGTGTCGTCGGGTTGGTGTGGGGCGGCTCCTGGGGACGGGTCGTCGGGTTGGTGTGAGGCGGCTCCTGGGGACGGGTCGTCGGGTTGGAATGGGGTGGCTCTTGGGGGCGGGTAGAAACAGGCGGCGGGTCGGTATGACGAGTAGACGAGGGAGGGGGGTCTGTGTGCCGCGTTGACGAAGGAGGAGGGTCTGTATGGCGTGTAGAAGAGGGAGGAGGGTCTGGATGCCTGGTAGACGACGGCGGGGGGTCAGTGTGGCGAGTGGAAGAAGGTGGCGGATCAGTATGGCGAGTAGAAGAAGGTGGCGGGTCCGTGTGCCGGGTAGACGATGGCGGGGGATCAGTGTGTCTCGTAGAGGATGGTGGAGGATCCGTATGACGAGTTGACGATGGAGGTGGATCTGTGTGACGAGTTGACGACGGGGGAGGGTCGGTGTGCCTGGTTGACGAGGGTGGGGGATCAGTGTGCCTGGTAGACGATGGCGGGGGATCAGTGTGTCTCGTCGAAGACGGAGGAGGATCAGTGTGACGAGTTGACGACGGTGGCGGATCGTTGTGCCAGGTCGACGACGGCGGGGGGTCACGGTGGCGCGTCGAGGACGTCTTGGGCGGGATCGTGTGCGGGCGCGTGGGCGTGCTGCTGGGCCGCGTGTAGACCCAGCTGCCGCTCGTGTACCAGGGCCGGCAGCCATCGCATCGTGTGGACGTGGGGCGCGAGGTGGGCGGCGGCGGCCGGTCCGAGGTGGGCGTGTGCCAGGTGGCAGGCCAGTGACAGTAGGCGTCGACCTCGACGGTGGTCTGGTAAAGGTTGGTGAACGTGCCGGCGGTGATCCAGCGCTGGATGACCGTCTCTATGATGGACGTCGGGCCAGGCAGATAGCTAAAGAACGTCTGGGTCGGAACGGCGCAGTAGGACGTGACCGTGTCGGGCCAACCGACGACCGTCTCCGTCTCAATGACCTCGTTGATTTCGGCTGTTTGATCAGTGGGAATTCAAACCAGTTCAAAATGAGAACTAGGGGCATAGGGGGGCGTGTCACTTACTGACGGCAGATGGCGTGACCGTGACGCCAAAGGTCTCGGTGGGCGTGGCAGTGACGACCACGACGCCCTGGTTGCCGACGGTGACTTGGAACTCGCGCTGGGCAGCAAATTCAATGTCGGTCGACTGCAGGATGATTGTGTACAGACCCGTCGTCATCTGGTCGTACGTGAGGTCGCTAACACGTCAGCCGAGGAACGACAGATCGAAGAAAAGACAGGGGGCTGCTTACCATTTCGACGTCTGCTGGTTGTCGTCGGGCTGCGACTCAATGTTGTCACAGGCATACTGGTTCCCACTGGGGTCGATGAGGATGGGCGTGACAAAGCCGTCTGCGCAGCCCTCAAAGGCCGAGTGGAAGGTAAAGGGCAGGTTCGAGCTGCCGTCGATCAGATAGGAGCCGCCATCGGTGTAGTCGAGGCCCATGCAGCTGCACTGGGCCGCGATGTTGACGGCAAACAGCAGTGCCGCGAGGGGCAGTGCCAGCAAGAAGCGTGCCATCTTGTTCTGTCCAGAAGTGTAGCGCTCTCGAGACGTTCGCAAAGACAGACGACAACAACGGACGAAGGATCAAAGGGTCGAGCTTAAGAGAAGGACGGACAAAGTCCCGGGACACTTGTCTTGGGACCTCGCCTCTTTATCTTTCGGACGAAAAGACAAGAAGACGACACGGCAAAAGTCAACACTAGTTGGCCACAGTCATGAATTACAATGGTCACGGACCCTGGCGTCCAGACTTTGTTTTCTTTGGACGTTGTCTATAACCGGGACACGACAATGGCCATGGATGCAAATGAAGAGCAATATCGAGATGTCACGCGCAATAGCGCAATAGCGCAATAGCGCAATAGCGCAATAGCGCAATGACAAAAGCGCAAAAAGCGCAAAACTCGCCAAAGACGGGCAGACTTTTGCCTCTATCGTCCCTTCTTTTCCTTTTCTATGGAGTGCAGGTTGACGTCGTCGACCATTGCAATGGACTCTCAACTCACTTGGGCCGCGTGACTCGCAAGCCGTGTATTGGGGAGCGTTCATCATTTGTCGTTTCGCGGGATAAAGGAGAAAGAGGGTGGACAATATTGCGGACAATAAGTGTAGGCAATAACAAAAATAGAGTGACGACGATATGGGACGTGATATAGAGTGCAATATACGGAGTACCCTGCGCGGAGCAAAGACTCTATTTCTGTGTGTTCTTGACGGCTTTGACTGGATTTGTCTACTCGCTCTGTTGGTGCAGACTGGGAGAGTGTTGACAGAACCTAGATTAGCCTATGGAACCAGGTTCCGGGGCAGACGGACAATAAGGTTAATCGTGGGAGTGGGAAAATGGGATAATGAGAGACGGGAGGATGGGTGTTGGGAGAATAAAAAGGTGAAAGAATAAGAAGATGAGGAAGAGAACTGGAGGGAACTGCAGGTGAAAAGGAGAAATAGGGGTGATGGAATATAAATAAAATAGACACGAAGGAAGGAACGGTTTGTAGTGATGTCCAGATGAGGAAGGTGTTGAAATAGAGTTGGATGCATACTTCCCTGTCAACACTTTTGGAAAGAACGCAAAGCAGCAAAAACGGAAGGAAACAGCACCGGGGACTGCACGCGATCCTGCGCACATGAACATGCCGCTATTTAATTAGTCTGGATGCTATTTTGGATGATGGGCAGGCGGTGGAGGGCAATATGCAATATATAGCGAGTATACAGCGTGTGTACAGCGAGCATGCAATATACAGCCGCGCCATGGTGGGTGTATTTATCGAAATATCGTCAAGCAGTCTCTCCATTTTTTCGGGTCTTTCGTCTCATTTTGCCTGTTCAAAAGAGGCCAAGCCAAAAGAGAACGGGAAGACAAACATCGACGTCAGGAGAGCCGTGCAGACGAGATTGCACGATGCGGGTTCACGCACTTGTCCGCGTCATGGGTTCGTGGGTCGTGACGTTGTTGTTGTGGACTATGGCTTGTCGTGGCGGATGCGAACAAAGTTGATGACGATGCGATAGTGGACTTTGGTGCTTTGACAGCTGTCAAGATCATTGTTTACAGTGGTCGAGTGGCCCGAGTTTACAGGGCTGTCAGCGGATGTCCGGTAGGTTTAGTGTGTTTTGTTGAGTGCCGGATTTAGCCAATCATATGATTGTATAGCTACCATTTGAGAAAATATGTGGGTCTCGAAGCTTGCCACAGAGCTTGCCGAAGCTACAGAACCTCGCGTTTTGTCTTTCGTCACTTTCATCACGTCCTACCTTTGAGCTAACCTCGAAGACAACCAAGGACGGCACACACTCGACATCCCTGCCGCCGCCATGTCCGTTCTTCTCGAGACCAGCAAGGGCGACATCGTGATCGACCTCCTGGTGGACTATGCGCCAAAGTTGTGCGAAAAGTGAGCTAAACGTCACCTCCCCAAACCATCGACTATTGACATCATCACTAACTTTTCGTTGAGCTTCCTCAAACTCTGCAAGATCAAATACTACAACTACGCGCCCGTCCACTCGATCCAAAAGGGCTTCTCCTTCCAGACCGGCGACCCCCTGGGTCCTCTCTCGAAACAGTCCGATGGAGGCTCTAGCATCTGGGGCGTCTTGTCGGGCGACCCGTCACGACGAACGTTCCCGGCGCTCTTCCACCCCAAGCTCAAGCATGTCGAGCGCGGCACGGTCGGCATGGCCACCGTGGCCCACCCGACCGACCCAGACGTGAGGCTGGCGGCGTCGCAGTTTATCGTCAGTCTGGGCGATGACACGGACTTTTTGGACGGCAAATCGGCCATTTTTGGGCGGGTCGTGGAAGGCTTTGACGTATTGGAGGGTATCAACGACGCCATTGTCGACGACCACGGGTACCCGCTCGTCGACATCCGCATCAAACACACGGCCATCCTGGACGACCCATACCCCGACCCCGCCGGACTCGTCGAACCTCCGGCATCGCCACCGCCCTCGAAAGCCCAACTCGACACGGCACGGCTGGGCGACGAGGACCAGGCCAACATTGACGATCCGGACGCCGACAACGAAGATAGGCTCGCGGCGGCGGAAAAGACTCGCCGCGAACGCGAGGCGCGCGCCCAGGCGCTGACGCTCGAAATGATGGGCGATCTCCCCTTTGCCGAGGTCAAGCCGCCCGAAAACGTGCTGTTCGTCTGCAAGCTCAACCCGGTCACGCAAGATGCCGACCTCGAGCTGATTTTCAGCCGGTTCGGCACCATCCTCTCGTGCGAAGTCATTCGCGACCGGAAAACGGGCGACAGTCTGCAGTACGCGTTCATCGAATTCGAGGAAAAGTCGGCCTGCGAGGCCGCCTACTTCAAGATGCAGGACGTCCTGATCGACGACCGCCGCATCCACATCGATTTTAGCCAGAGCGTCTCCAAGCTGAGCGACGCCTGGCGCAACGACACCAACGCCAAGCGCCAGAAGCAGGCCCGTGGGCGCGGCGGCGGCTGGGGTGGTGTGCGCGAGCTGGAAAAGTGGCGCAAGTACCGCAACGAGGACGACGTGGACGACGGGCCGTCCTCGTACGGCATGGTCCACAGCGACGAGGAGATCCGCGACAAGCATGCCCAGGCCCAGGCGTACGCCGACAAGGAGGCAGCAGACAAACAAGACAAACAAGAAGACGACCGACACATTGGCGACCGCGGTCGACACTACGACCGCCGCGACGAGCGCCGAGACCGAGACGATCGACGCGGTCGAGACCGGTACAGCGACAGAGATCGAGAACGAGGCCGGAACCGTGGCCGGGAGGGCGAGCGGCACGAACGGCGAGACGGCAGCCGCAGCAGACGCGGAGACGACCATCGGCACAGGCATGGCCGAGACCGTGATCGTGACAGAGACCGATACAGAGACGACAAGCCCCGGTCCGACGACCGAAGTCGGAGTCCCAGACGGCCACAAGGACGGGAACGGGAACGAGACAGGGAGCGGGACAGAGACCGTGACAGGGACCGCGATAGGAACCGCGACAGAGACCGGCGTCGCTAGGCTGATTTGGGCTTGGAGTTTACAGTGTACTACTACCATTTACTTGCAATACGATACCACATACATACCACATATTCCATGCAGCCTTTTGTCTTGCAGCCTTCTGGGGTGACTCTGTGTCTTGCACGATGCGTCGACAGGGTTCGGACCCTCGTCTATCCTTTCCTGCTGGGGAGAGATTGGCAAGGGTTGTTGGGTTGAAGAGAGGCAGGACCGAGACCGAGGCCGGCACACAGTGGGGGAGATGTGCCTATGCCATGAGACACGAGGGCGGACTGTTTGCAGTCTCGAAGAAAATGAACATGCAAATGAGAGACGAGAGAGAGAAAGTGAACGACAGACGTTACGAGGGAGAGAAATCGGAATGGCGACGTTTGTTGGCCGACAGAGACGACAGGTCTATCTTGTGCCACAACCGCTGCAAGAAAAGGGAACTGTCAGAAACACAGGACCGAACATGACCAAACCGTAAAAGTGACAGATGCAATTCATTGGACGACTGCGACATCAAACAGTATGTATTATGTATGGATGTACGTCCAAACGCAGACGCTTGTGCTACAGACCGGTCGGGTGAATCGTGACAAGGGGTTGTCATTTATCTGTGTTCCTTGCCTGATAGGAAAGGGGGATCAGAAACGAAGCGATAACAGGACAAAGACAACACGTAACACATGCTGGGGCCACAGTCTGGAGACCCGAGTGATAGAGTCCGTGGCAAAGTGTATGGGATACGGATGTGTGTCTTGATGGCTTTGTTCATTGAACAAATTTGTGCAAAAAGAAAGAAGAGAAATAAGAAGATAAATACCGGCACTCAATCTCGATGCTGGTGTCTTCTTCTCTCCACCATCTCACTCACTTCTCCGTTTGCACAGCAAGATATCGGCCACCGACGTTGACATGAAAACGTATTGAGACACGGGAAGAGAGAGAAACGAAAGAAGAAAGTAAAGAGAAAGGAATGAGAAAGGAAAGAGAAAGAAAAAAAGGATAAGAGAAGCAACATACTCCGTACAAACAAGCCCAAAAAAGACATGTCACCTGCATCGACAACATCCCGTCACGACATACGCAAGACACCAACGCTCCCATATTCTATATTCTCCGTCAACACATGGACACAAACGTCTGCATACAAACACACAGCTACATGAACTCTCTGTCTCCAACCTCTGTCCCCAACCTCTCCATTGCCTCTCTTGTTGCACAAGTTTAATATCAGCCGTGGACGACCAACAGCAGGCTCATGTTCACAAACATCCACAAACAAGGTCCACAAGCACCGTAGAAAGCCCCTCCCTCCGATTCAGCCGATTCAGGCGTGACAACGACCGTTGGCCTAACAAGAGGCCAGAGGACAGAGGACAGACTCCAGCGAAAAGAGGCCAGACAAACACAGCTAAGACAGCCAGGCCTCCTCCAGACAAAAGACAAAAACAAACTACAAACCGACACACGCCGGCAGCCTGCATATCTCCATGGACTGATTTTTCTGACTTTTCTTGTCGGCCATTAATATCAAACACTGTAATCCACTGGTCCTCTCGTCTTTACGGAGCATGACTGGTCCACTCCTGGTCCACGAGCTCGTCAACTCAAACTGTCTTCTGACTGTGCCTGACTGGTTCCTGACTGGACCAGACTTGATGTTCCTCGTCTCTTCCTTCTCGCGTTTGACCAGCCCGACCAGGCAGGCCGACAAATGGCCGGAGTGTTCTACCTTTATCTCTTTTTGGTTCTTTTTTTCTCGAATTTCATTTCTTTCTCTGCAGTCTACATGTGCATTCGATGTCCGTCGTTTGCAGCCTTTTCATCTATTGTTTGCTGAAAGTGGGGGCGGCTCAATGTTCTGGAGAATTCTGGAGCGCTTCCAATTTGCTTGTCCACAGCTGATTGTCTGTTGGTTCACCCCGGTCACGAAATCGCCTTTAATTGATTTGTTTGTATTTCTCAATGGCTGTTCTTGAATGAGAACGAATAGTAGCGTAGGAAAAGACGAAAAGACGAAAAAAATGTCTTTGTCGTTGAAGATACTTTTATAAGATACTTTTATTTCAAATGATGTCCTATCTCCACATATGGAACAGAAAAAAGGAGGACGCAGGTCCCGGTCCTGTCTTTTGACCCATAAGGCGACAATGGGGAATACAAAGACAAGAGACAAGACAGTGAAATACAAAACTACAAAATTCAAAATTCAAAATTCAAGCTGAACTGGGAGCGACATCAGCCAAAAGGCTGGCTGCGAGAATTGACACTGATTGGCATGAAATGGATTTACGTGGGGGCCTTGTGGAGGCTTGTCGGACTCTTGACTGCTACACAAACGAAATACAATGCATGATATGTCGTTTTCGTCGTTTGTGTGCACTTACAAACAGAGAGAGCACGCAGCCACGGAAAACACAAACACTGCGGAAAATAAAAGCGCCCCATTTGCCATTCTGCATCTTTCGTCTTTCATTTTGCCGCCTCCACTGCAATAAGACACTGACGATGTTGTGATACAAGAAATATAAGAAAAGAAAAAACAGACATGAAAGCCAAACAACCAGGACAACGAGACCATGTACATCATAGACCAGGGGCATCAACGGTAGACTGTGCTGACACGGGAGCTTGTACCACCCACGGGAAGAGTTGCCTCCGCATTTTGATTTCGTGCCTGGTCGACAAGTCCTCTCTGTATGTCGTGTGTCGTACTCTATTGACGTTCAAAGGGTCCCCTCTTCATCGTCTTTCCCCTCTTTTCAGCTAGTTTGATCCCTATTTTCCTGTTGTGTCTTGTTGCGTCCATTTTGTACATTTTTCTGTTTTATTCTTTTATTCTTTGATTTCTATTTCTATACCCCGTACGGACTACTATTCCTACCATTATTCCCTTTCTTGTTCCGCCCTTGTCTTCTATGTTGTGTTACGGGGCTGAAGTAAGAGAAAACACGAGCTGGCCAAGTGCTTGCGTTGGCTTAGTGCATACATATTTAGTTTTAGAAGTGAACCACTTTCGATCCAAAGAGGGCCACGATGTGCCATCTCACCCGGTAGTAAAGAGTGGCCCGGTTCTGGTGTAAGTATTTTCGCGCCATTGCAAGTCAGCTGCAAGCCAACAACCAACAACCAACAACCAATAAAACCAACAGGCAACACAAACGAGAAAAAAACGACTGGCTCATTTACACGAAACACGTTTGGTCAAGCCCAAAAAGCAAACACGCTCGATATTGGCAATCTTCCAATGAGCTTCACCCTGAAAGCAAAAGAACAGAGAATACAACAAACAAGCGATGTCATGTAAGACAACGGGAACTGTCAAAACGATAGATCGTGGTTGAGGCGGGCCAGAAAACTGAGTAGTCGAGCAGGCCAGGACAATGATAAAATCATCGTTGATACAGACTGGACTACTTAACAACTGATGTAAAAGAAATAAAAAGCAACGATAAATGCAGAAAATAAATGCAGTAAATAAAGCAACACTTCCTCTGTCGACAACCAACGGTCTATTTATACAACATAGACTCAATGCTCCGTCGTTGTCTGTTTCTTGTGTCCCCGCAACGACGCCTGGCATCGCACAAGACCACCCTCAACGTGATGCACTGATGCACTGATGCACTGCTGCACTGCTGCACGTAAATGTCCATTTTCGTTTTCCATTTTTCGTTCGTCGTGGCATGTCTGATCGTAGACCGGCCCTGTCCCTGGCCCCTGGAGGATCAGGATGAAAGTAATCATGGGTACGGAGTATGGGGATGAATGCCACGCTGCCACGCTTCATACAGCCAGCTAATCATTGCCGTCTCTTTACCATCGAATTGCATTTTGTCTTGACCTGCAAATGCAAACACAACCACACCTGCTGCAGGCACAGAACGCCTCTTCTCCTTTCTCCGACATGCAGAACAGACCGCAGACTGCAGACTGCAGAAGTGTACCTTTGGGGACAAGCCAAAGTGCCTAAAATTGTATGCTTTCAGGGCTGGCGTGCCTCTCTCTTCGTTCACTTCAGAGTCAATACACAAATTTTATTTATAACAAATAAAAGGGAACGAATACAAACAGCACCGTGAGCAGCATGAACAGCATGGACAGCACGGGTGCACAAAGAATCTGCAAAAGCACACGAAAGTGCACTGCTGCTGTCGTTTTCTCGTTTGAACGGCCGTTTTATGACAGGTCAAAAAACACAAAAGAGTGATGTCGCCTGTTTTCTTTTCGTTTTCACTTTTCCCATTTTCTTTTTTTTTTTCGTCTTCTTTCATTTTTTTTCTTGTCTTCTTTCTTCCCCTCCTTCACTTTATCCCCCTCCAGTCACTCGTTTCGCCCCTTGCCTCCCGCTTGTCTCTCGTTCTTCTCCAGCAGGACGGCTTCTCGGTGGACCGCTCCACTTCTGGTCTCTGGTCTGGCGTCTACTGCTGTCTTGTCTCTTGACTTCACTGTTTGATTTCTGTCTGTGACCTCGCCTCGCTTTCCCTCGTCCTCGATCCAGCACCAGTCCAGTCTCCATCTACAACGTACTCTCCCCATTTCTTTCCCCATACCGTCTACGCTCGCTTTCCACGCTCGCTTTCACGTCTTGTTTTCCTTTATATTTAAGGCTGGCCCTGGTATTCTGATTCGAGCCTCAGTTTACAACTTTACTGCCTTTTTAATATCTCCTTCTATTCTCTCTCTCTCTTCCTTTTTCCTTCCCTCCCCCTTCTCTCCTCTTCCTTCACTCGATTATTTGATTTCAAAGAATCCTTTTTGAAGATTACATACCCCCTGATCTCGTACCCTCGCCCCTGATATCACTTTCTGATACTATCATCACCGTCAAAATCAACATCAAGATACCCAAATGCAGCAGTTATAACCTCCGCACAACCAAGTCACTCGCTTCAAAAATCAAAATCAAATACATCATTGCGCAAACATTTGCTTCCCATTTGTAACCTCGTCCTCTGTACTTTTGCATCTTGACAGTCCACATGAAGCATTAAATCACCGCCTTTG
Organism: Sporothrix mexicana; assembly: GCA_021396375.1. Taxonomy (NCBI): domain Eukaryota; kingdom Fungi; phylum Ascomycota; class Sordariomycetes; order Ophiostomatales; family Ophiostomataceae; genus Sporothrix; species Sporothrix mexicana. Next base: position 52,526 of record WNYC01000091.1, on the reverse strand, counting down.
TCACTCGTTTATCTTCCATCGCATCGTTCACACGTCTTGCTCCTCATTTACTCGACCCAATCTGTATACCTGTATTCTTATTCTTTCACGACATTTTTAACACTTTCTCAAAAGGTGAGTTCTACTGCCCTCTCTTCTGAGCCCTCGCTGTGTTAAAATCATCTGCTAACACAAGATAGCATGGTCTCGCAGTCATATGGCCACCACGGCGACAAGAGGCACAACCGGGCCTTTTCTCCGTACGTGGGCAGCTCAGGATATGCAGAGGCACGCTTCTATGTGCCGACACAGGACACGCGACTGTTGAGCGAGCATCACAGTCACAACCAGCACCAACACCAAAATCAAAATCAAAACCAAAACCAAGCCACGGGAGACAGACCCGAACCCCCCACGCGACGGAGGATTGCCGTGGCCTGCGGCCGTTGCCGGCAGCGCAAGATCCGGTGCAGCGGCGACACGGGCCAGAACATTCCGTGCTCCAACTGTAAGAATGCGGGCGTGACGCAGTGTCTGTTTCTGCGGGTGTCGTCGCGCGAGACTCCGATCAAGAGCGATATCAACCTGGGCAGTCTCTCGCTGAATCTGGGCGGCGGCAGCAGCAGCAGCAGCCTGCGCAACGAGTTCAACTACAACCCTGTCATTGCGCGGGCCCTGGCCACCCGGTCGACGGTGCCGCCGCCGGCGAGTTATGGACAGAGTAACAATCACAACGAGTTTTCCAGCGACTCTCTCCGGTCCAGCCTCTACCCCTACGCCAACAAGGCGTACTTTTCGAGCATGACGCCCTGGGGCGCCGGCTATGGGGAAGACGGCGTGGACTACACAATTCCCACATGCAGCCCGTACGCGGTCGTCAACGAGCCGCCCGGGAGCCTGGTGACGTGCCCGCCGTGGGACACCCGCTCCAAGCACGCGCACACTGTTGTGTCGGACACGACTGACACGCCATCGCCCACGATGCCTCCGCCGCCCTTGACGGCTCCGATGGCTCCCTTGGCTCCTTTGGTTGTGACTCCAACTCTTCCAGCAAAGTCGTCGGACGGCAGTGTCAACGTCAATGTGAATGTCAGCACGCCCGGGCCCAGCCCGATCCACACGACCACCCCCAACAACGACAGCACGGGCAGTCTATCCAGCTCGGCCGCGACCAGCGGGACAACCAATCTCGTCTATCGACTTGCCACGGCCGTCGACGCGGACGACTATCGCCACGCCATATCGCCCATCAGCTCGAGCATAGCGCGGACGTCGATTGAAGGCATGGACCGGCTCGTGGGGGAGCATCATCATCAGCCTCAGCCTCAGCCTCAGCCTCAGCCTCAAACGCTTGGCCGGCCTTTGGTTGGTCCTTCTCTCGGCAGCTCGCTGGCCACCAAGTCCACGGCCGAGTACATTGCCCGCAGTGCTGCTCCCAGTCCGGCACCGCATTCCCATTCTCATTCCCATCATTCCGGCCAAGCACAGTCTCTCCAGCACGCCCACTCCCTGACATCGCATGCCAGCCCCTACACCACCCATGTCAGCACCGACCGTGTCTCGTCGCTCAATACGTCTCTCGGCTACTCGACCCGCAGCAGCCCCATCGACCATCACGACCATCACGACCATCACGACCATCACGATCACCATGATCACCATGGTCACCACTCTTACACGGCCGGCAACCCAACAATCACCGACGGCGGCCTCTTTAGCGACCAGGACCGCAACGTCGGCCTCCAAGGAAGCGGCGGCGGACCGTCTTCGGCTGCATCCTACCTCGACAGCTACACATACGAGCCGGGCCCACCAAAGACTGCAACTGGCGCCACCACATCGGTTCCCCCGTCTCTCGGCCTTGTCATGACCCGCCAAAAGAGCAAGAAGAAGACGGCGTCGTCCGAGAGCCTGGGCCTGGGCCTGGGCCAGAAGACGTCGACAACCAGTTCCAGTTCCAGTGTGAACACCGGCACTGTCGTGCCAGCTACGACCATGCACCGCGTCTACAACCCGACCGATGGGCCTGCACCGCCGCCCGCGCTCAGTCTCAGCCGTCCATCGTCGCCGCCCATCTACACCACACAGCAATCCCACCACGATGCTCGCAACGAGGCTATGTGCAGTGGCAGCCACAGCCACAGCCACGACCTGCAGCATGTCTCGCACTCGTCCAATTACCGTGTGTAGCCTTTGGGTTCTCGTCCTTTTTTTTTTTTTTTTTTTTTTTTTTGACTTCAGCTTTTTCAGCTTTTATTTGTCTTCTCTCTCATCCCATCATGTACTCCAGAAGATGCTCTTCTTGGTTCTCTTATGCGTTTCGTTTAATTTATAATCTTTGGTATTTTCTGCTCTCCCTGGAATTTCTTGTATTTATCGGAGTTTTTTTGCATTTGTTCTGATTTTATATTGTCTTTTTCTGTTTTCTGTTCTTTTTTTTTTCGTCGATTTTCTTTTCATTTATTTCTTCTCAGCATGTAGTATTTCTTTTGTTCCACAACCTCCTGTCAGAATCCCTTCCAAGGTTGAAGGGAGTGACGAGGTCAACCTAAAATTACAGCTAAAACTAAAACTAAAATCAAATCGAAATCAATATATATAAATCAAAGCTTTTCAACGACAAAAGACCACGATCCGATGTGAAGAATTCAAAAACAAACACCCGCAGACACCGTCTTGTTAGTGCTGCTCCTGGACCTTTGAAACCCCACCTACCGCCACTGCGGCCCACTTCACTTACATGGCCGTTTTCAGCAGGAGCTGCTGGCCAATGGTTGGAGCTTGTGGCGGCTTACTCCGCTAACACTGCTCAACAGTCGCTCAAATGCACGCTGCATCAACTATTACACTGCACCCCGCTCTTGCACTTTTACATTCTTGCTTTCAGCCCACCGCCTCTCCCTGACCTCCCTGACCTCCCCTCACGGCCAATCGCACCTGCCAATTGTAGCTATACGAATCATAGGCTTGGTCCTTCTCTCCTCCTTTTACGTTTTCTACTGTCCCTCTCCTTCCTCTTTCCTCTTTCTTCCCTAATCTTGTAAAACACCATCTCGACCTCCCTTTTCTGGCTCACTTTAAAAGGGCCGTCTACAATATTCTCTATTCTCGACAAACCTCTCCCTCCTTGACCACACCACTCCCTCCATCATGCAGATTCCGCTTCTCAGACTCCAGTGCGGAGTCAACTCCTACGACTGGGGCAAAAAGGGCAGCAACTCCGTCGCCGCACAATACGCATCGGCCACGCCCGCCGACGGCTTCTCGATCCAGGAGGACAAGCCCTATGCCGAGCTGTGGATGGGCACCCACCCGTCCAACCCGTCCAAGGATGTCGAGACCGGCCGCAATCTGCTGGACCTGGTGCAGGACAACCAGGCCTTGCTGGGGCAAAAGATTGCAGAGAAATACAGCCAGAAGCTGCCCTTTTTGTTCAAGGTCCTCTCCGTCAACAAGGCCCTGTCGATCCAGGCGCATCCCAACAAGAAGCTCGCCGAGCAGCTGCACGCCCGCGACCCCAAGAACTACCCCGACGACAACCACAAGCCCGAGATGGCCATTGCCATTACGCCGTTCGAGGGCCTGTGCGGATTCCGCCCGCTCGCCGAGATTGCCCATTTCCTCAAGACAGTGCCGGCCCTGCGCAGCCTGGTGGGCGAGGACGTTGCCTCTGCCTTTGAGCAGACGACGTCTGGCCACGAGACGGACGACAGCCCCGAGGCCGCACAGAAGAACAAGGAGGTTCTGAGGAACCTCTTTTCGGCGCTCATGTCTGCGCCCGAGACCGCCCTGGCGTCCGCCACGACTGCCCTCCTCAAAGAGGTCGACAGCCCGAATGCCGCCGAAGAGTTTGCCGCCGGCGGCGTCGAGTCCTCGTCGGGCGCCACACTCGCCAAGCTGATCCAGCGGCTGTACGGCCAGTTCGGCGTCGATTATGGCCTGTTCAACCTCTTCTTCCTCAACTACGTCACCCTCCAACCCGGCGAGGCTCTTTTCCTCTGTGCCGACGACATCCATGCGTACATCTCGGGCGACATCATCGAGTGCATGGCCGCCTCCGACAATGTTGTCCGCGCCGGCTTCACGCCCAAGTTCAAGGACGTGTCCACGCTCACGTCCATGCTCACCTACAACTACGCTCCCATCGACGAGCAAAAGATGCACCCCGTCGACTATCCCTACGCCACCCTTAACCGCCCCGCCTACAGCTCCGGCTCCGAATCGACGCTCTACGACCCTCCCATCGAGGAGTTTAGCGTCGTCCGCACCGCCCTGAAAAGCAACGGCAGCAAGGCCACGCTCGACCCCCTCGAAGGCCCCAGCATTGTCATCTGCACCGGCGGCCGCGGCAGCATCTCGGTTGGCCCCAAGGTCGAGCAGGTCGAGGAGGGCTACGTCTACTTTGTCGGCGCGACCGCCGAGGCCGTTCTCGAGGCCAAGGGCCTAAACGACGGCGAGGAGTTCACCACGTTCCTGGCGTTCTGCGAGATTGACGATGGCGAGAGTGGGGCTGCCAACGGTGGTGCAAATGGTGCTTAAATCTGCTCAGCGGGTGCTGTCTTTCGTGTTGATTTAACGTCGTTTAGCCCGTCTTTTGTAGCCTCTTTGGGACGCTCCCTATATAATACCTTTCGTTTGGCCTTTGAGCCAAAGAGTACAAGTGATTCCCTTTCTAGGTTTTGAAATAAAAGTTTTGTTTTCTTGAAGCCCATTTGCCGTTTTCTGGCATTTCTGTCTTCTTTCACATTGCTGTAGAGTTAGCGCTACATAGGGATGATGTCATTGGCTGTTCACCCCACCAAGACCATTTCGGGCCAATGAGTGCTGCTGCCATTCAAAGTTTTGACCTTCAAACGGATCAAGCCGCAAGACTCGGCCACAAGCTCACGACATTTACAGCTTACACAGTTCAGACGCCCATTCCATGGACAGTAATGCGCCCGGCACAGCGCCCCTGTCAAAGCCCATGACCAGCTGGCCAGCCGTGCAGCGATTCTGCCGCCAATGCCTGCAGGCCGAGCCCTCGCCTGATTTCCCAGGCCCCGAGCTGCTTCGGCAGGACGACGTCCAGGAATATCTCTACACACAGCTCTTTGCGCCGAGCAGCACGGACGGCGAGCCACCATTGCCGCCAGCGTATGCACTGAGAGTGCTCAAGCCGCTGGTCGGCAAGATTGAAGAGAGCATCGACGACTGGGACGAATATGTATGTCCAGCTACGAACAATACGAACAAAAAGACGAGAGACATTATAAGAATGAAAACTCAGCTGACAATGCAGGGCGTGTCGGACAGCCTGGTCGAAAGTCTGGCCAATTCCCGCGCCGGCGGATCACAGGCTACCACAGCACTGGCCGACGCCGTGAAAAAGAGCCGCGTCGTCTACTACGTTTCGGCTCTGGAAAAGGAGCAGACGGATCAGACGAAGACGATCGCCCTCCTGGAAAACAGAGCCACAATCGCCGCAGCTGGCACGACCGGCATTCGCACGTGGGAAGCTGCTTTGCATCTTGGCGCCTATCTCTGCGAAAACGAAAACAGCGACGTTGTCCAGGGAAAGCGCGTTCTTGAGCTCGGCGCAGGGACAGGCTATGTCGCCATTCTCTGCGCAAAGCATCTCGGGGCCGCATCGTGCGTGGCGACAGATGGGTCGCCGGAAGTTGTCGAGGGACTGACGGCCAACTTGGCCCTGAATGGGCCGAATGCGGGCATCGTCGTGTCGAAAGAGCTGCCATGGGGGCCGACACCACCGGAAGACTGGGCAGAAGACGACTTTGACACCATCCTGGGCGCAGACATTACCTTTGATGCACGCGACATGCCGGACCTGCTCGCGACGATTCAATGGTGTCTCAAGTCGAGGGGGTCAAACGATGACAGTACTGGGACGAAAAAGAAAACAGTCATCATTGCCGCGACGGAGAGGAACAAAAAAACTTTCGAGACATTTACACAGCTCGCCGCAGAGGCGTTTGATGTCGAGGACGTCCTGTTTCCCGTGCCACCAAGAGCAGACCAGACTGGGCCGTTCTACAGCGACGCGGTGCCAATCCACATCTGTCGGTTGGTTGCGCGTGATGAAGTGGGGCTGAACACAAGTAAATAAACTTATGTAATCTTGAATTGAGACTCGCTATCACGTGCAATTCTTTGGCGTTAGTCAGTATGTCGTACGTCGTAAATTCTTAGGGCTACGGCCAGCTTTGCCCCTATGTGCCTATAGGTGGGGCCCTGCGAGCCACACCGCACCGGAAATTCTCAATGCCGAGAACCACTGAGAGGTCGCAAAAAGGGTGGGGCTATGAAAAATAGGTGCGCAGAAAAAAAAACCTAGAGGGCGGGTCCCTCTCCTTCTAGAGTCGTAGTACCCTAGGCAAGGGCAAGTGCACGCAAAACAAAAATAGTGTGGAAAGTTTTCTCTCTGACCTTTTTCCCTTCCGCTCTTTTCTGCCTCCCCTCTCTTTTCTGGTCTTTTTCTTTGGTTTCCTCTTCATACAACATCACCACCAGCCAGTATCGACAAATATCCAACATGGCGGACGCAGACACCCCCGTTACCCTGCGGACACGCAAGTTCATCCGCAACCCTCTCCTGGGCCGCAAGCAGATGGTCGTGTAAGTTTGTTTTGGGGGGAAGGAGCATTTTGAGGCCGAAGAGAAAAGTCATGATGGACGACAATCGAGATGGAAGACGACAACACCGATCGACAAACGAGCATCGACGACGACAGCCATCAACGAATGCAAGCGATCGTTTCTTTGCCGACCCCCAATCATCGATGGGCGAACTTTAGACTTTATCGCAAATCCGGAATGGCAATGACAGTCGCATCGATCTGGATGTTGGACACATCCTGAGGTGGGACTCGACGACGAGAACCTCCACGGAATATGGGTAGCCAAGGGTTGATGCGGTTGGCTATGCCATTTTCTCAATTTGATGCGACGAGCAAAATTTGGCCGAATCAGAACAAACACAAATTCCGACTGCATCCAACGACACAAACGAGACGACACCACATCTGTCCATCTGCCCACTGGCAACCATCATCGACGATCGACGGCCTCAAGCAATCGTTGGAACACAGGCCGCAAGAACACGACTAACAACTCCCAGTGACATCCTGCACCCCGGCCGTGCCAACATCGCCAAGGAGGAGCTCCGCGAGAAGGTCGCCTCCCTCTACAAGGCCTCCAAGGACCAGGTCAATGTCTTTGGTCTGCGGACGCAGTTCGGTGGCGGCAAGACCACCGGCTTCGCCCTGGTCTACGACTCGCCCGAGGCCATGAAGAAGTTCGAGCCCCACTACCGCCTGGTCCGTGTCGGCTTCGCCACCAAGATCGAGAAGGCCGGCAGACAACAACGTGAGTCCTCCCCGGAGTATTCGGACTGTCGTCCCCGAACATCACTAACTCCCCCGCAGGCAAGCAGCGCAAGAACCGCCAGAAGACGCTCCGCGGCACTGCAAAGGTCAAGGGTGCCAAGGCCAAGAAGGAGAAATAGATGTAACGCGGTTGAGCTCACGCTTGGCCACGCTGCTTGCTTTTCTCTTTTTTACCTTTTACGCATTTCCATTTCCATTTTCACTTTCACAACAACTCTGGGATGGAAGGGTTTTTTGGGCGTACTGTTTTCAATTCAAATGTTTGCGTGTGCCTATAATTTCCGCGCAATGCTGAACTAGGTGCCGAACGAGAACGACGGCATCATGGAAGGGCAGGAATGGAAAAACACAAAAGGAGGGGATTGCGGGCTGTTGAAAAACGAAAAATGAAAATATCATTTCTACAGGAATAAAAACAAAAACACCGGAAAGCCAATACAACTGTCCCTGTGTCCAGTGAGAGTGAACAATGGATATCATTAAAGCACAAGTTGTAACAAGATTATGACAATACTAATGTACAGATGCCGAAACGGACCAGCCGTATACAGGACGTCGAGATAATATCACCATCCGCTCCTCACCACACAAGCCCAACCGCGACCACCGAAACCAACAAACAGATCGCCGACATTGACCACTTCTCGAAGGTCTTATCGCCACCCGACATGCTCGCATCCAGAATGGGCTCGTGCCAGCCGCAGTGTGTATAGGTGCCCATGGTGACGCACGAGTAGTATGTCGTCTGCCGGAACTTGACGCCGAGCTGTTTTGTCGGTTCGGCACCGGGTGCTTGTGTTATCGACGCGGCTGGTGGCTGTTCTGGTGGCTGATCTTTTGGCTGTCCTTTTGCCTCTCCAGCTACTTCTGGCAGTGCTGTCTGAACAGAAAACTGACTCCGTGTTGTCTGTACAAAGCTGGCTGGAGTTGCCGTCGCCGATGAAGCAGACGGCGTGCTCCTTTCGGAGTGCACGCAGGACATGGCCGGTGATGCATCTGTGACGGGCAGGTACTGGGATGCAATGCATGCCAGCAGCGCCAAGGCGTTTGTAAATCTCATGATGATGGTTGAGAGGATGGAAGGTTGGTGGAAGTCGATGTAAGTTGATTGTCTGAATGAATGAGATGTTTCGATTAGAAAACGTGAGAATACAAGAGGCAGGCGCGGTTATCATCTGCATCGCGACTTCCGGAAGCTTCTTTCTCTATATATGGACGCCGTTTGCACCTTCCCAATAGATTTCCACTTTTAGAGCACCATCTCGTTCCTTTTCCTCCCATCTTTCTTCCTCCTTTCTTTCGACATCTCCAATCGAGCACAGTCCCTCCTTCTCTTCCTGTCAAATGACCGCTTAAAAAACGGTGTGGTGCAAGCCAAAAATGCCGACAAAAGCCAACAAAAATCAGAAAACAGGATTGGGAATGGATGCAGTGAAATGTGATAGGAAAGACAGTTCTTGCGACCTGGATTCTATTGGGAGAAAGACGACCAGAGGTGTGTTCATGCCCGCAGGTTGAGCTGGCAATTCTTGGCCAATTGCTGTGGCTGCAGCACGTTGATGCAAAACGCGGTGTCTGGGTCCCACTAACATCCACTAACATCCACTCACAGCGACTGCCTGCAACACCACGAAACTGCGAAACAAGGCGGAAACAGAAATGACAGACAATAGATCACAACATGGCATCCACGCGATATGTTCTGTCTTGAAATATTTCTATCCAGGTTTAAAGCGATCTTCTCGATCATAAATTATGTGTTTGCCATTAGTCTCCTGGGATGATATGCATCTTCTTTCATGAAAGCACAGCCAACCAACAAAGCTTCATTGAATGTCAAATGCAAATGATATGTTCCAAAAACGCCTATGAATGCCAGTCTGTGAATGTCCCTATTATGATTATGTTTCCCAGTATGCCTTGAGTGCAGTGACTCAGACGCCCTTGTGGACAATGCGCGGCTCCATCAGCTCCGCCAAGACAAGGCTGCGGTGTCCATTGTCTTCCGCTTCTTGTCCCTCTAGTCCCTCTTCTCCCTCCTCATCGTCTTCCATATCGGGCCCGTCAAAGCGTCCATACAGCCGCTCGCCCGTCTCCTCGTCGTACTGCTTCTCGGGCTTGCCGTCCAGATCGCGGTCGCGGCGTGCCAGGACCACGCGGATCGTCTTGCCGTCGTCGTCCACGCCGACAATTTTGGCGGTGACATCGGTGACTTGTGGTTGCCAGCTCGTCTTTTCGGAAAGAACCCAGTTCTTCCATGTAATGATTGTGCCTTCAACGGCGTCGTCAATGCCCAAAGGTGGGAGGGAGGCGATGTCGGCTGGAAGAGGCGGGAGATCTTGCTCTTCCGCAGCCAGAGTCTCTTCCGACGTCTCTGCCTGGCCGCGACCGTCTTCCACCTCCTCTTCTTCCTCGTCCTCGCTATTGCCATCGTCGGAAGTGGAGTCTGAATCATAGGCAAAATCCTCGTCCGACTCGCTGTCGCTATCACTGTCGCTGTCGCTGTCAGAGTCCTCCGACGAGGACGTATCGCTTGCTGGTAGTGGCACTTCCTCCGGCTTGGCATCTGCCTTTGGAGCAGCACGTTTCTTGGGCCGCGGCAGGTCGACTGCCGCCTCGGACGAGTCCAGCCTCCGCTTCGTGCCTGGCTTTGCCTTCTCGTTTTCTGCTTTGCCCTTTAAGAAAGCGGCCGCCTTCTTCGGGTCGTGCCACTGCTGCACAAACGGGAACGGCGGGTCGGCATAACTGACATTGTCGTAGCTGCACTCGACGGCCGTGTAGTTGATGCGCGACGCCCAGTGGTCGGGGTGGCCTTCCGGCGGTGGGGTGGGTCGCGACGGAACAGACGTGGCTGTGGGCGTGGGCGTAGGCTCTTTGGTGACGGCTTCATTGGTCGTCTCGGTAGCGACCATCTGCGACTTTGCCTTTCCCTTCAAGCCCAGTGCCGACGCAATCAACCGACGGCCGGCACTCATGTCCAGACGCAGACGGCGGCCAAGAGACGCAGGGGACTCAGTCACAGACGTACCCACGGCGTCCATATCTTTATCCTTTTCCATCGCCTCGGCCTCCTCTTCGTTCTCTTCGTTGTCCTCCCCCACCATGGCGTTGATTCTCTCTTCGGCGCCCTGCTTGGCTCGTTCGAGAGCCCGCTTGGCCCGCCGCCGTGCATTGCGTTTCCGGGTCCGCGTCTTGCCCTGGTGGGGTGGCACGGCGTTTGCGTTGGCTTTCGTTTTCGGGTTCTTGCTTGATAATTCGAGAGGTTTGTCGTCGTCACTATCCTCGTCACTGTCTTTGTCTTCCTCGCTCTCGCTGTCTGAGCCTTGATCCTCGAAATCCTCGTCATCTTCGCTGCTGTCGTCCTCATCCTCGTCGACTGCCGTCTCTTTTGAAAAATGCACTCGTCTGGGCACAGCAGCATCTTCTCGCAGATTCTGCAGCTCGTCTTCGTCGAGGTCCATGTCTTCGTCATCATCACTGTCCTCGTCCTCCTCATCCTCCTCTTCTTCTTCTTCTTCCTCACCCTCCTCTCCGTTGGTAATGTATTTTATGAGTGCGCCCTCCAGCTGTTTGTTGGCTTCGTATTCTTGGTCATCCTCCTCTTCCTCCTCGTCCTCTTCGTCGTCGTCTGGAATGCCGCTGCCGATGGGCCGCCGCCGTTTTCTAGGGGCAATCTCGACGGCCGGCCGCCGCGGTCGTTTCAGGAGTGGCCGCCCAAACGGCACGCCATCAAACAGCCGTCGGCCGTCGGCCGAGATCTGGTGCCGCCCGCTGATGCGGCGTTTTCGGAGGTCGTCAGACGAGAGGGGCCGCACAAACAGCTCGTCGTCCTTGTCCAAGAGCCCGGCCACGAGCTGGTAGTGCAGACACTCAAAGGGACCTGAAGGCGAAGCCAGTTCAACGACGTAGTCGTCCAGGCCCCAGTCTGTGCTTTCCAACGGTATTATCTCGTTGACCTGCTCGAGCAGCTTGGTGACTGTCGTGTCGTCGCTTGTTTTGAGGGGAAAGACGATGCGCGTGTCGGGCAGGCCATTGCGCTGGATGTGTAGGCGCAGCCGTAGCGAACGGTCGGCCATTGTGTGTGTCGGGAAGAGGAATGCCGCTCGAGAATCAATACTGAAACGGACGAGATCGAATGTCAAAAGGAATGTCGAGTCAGTCGCGGTCAGGCAGGAAAGCGATTTGGTCTGGTCGTGTTCGCGCCTGCCAATTAACGAAATAAAATTAAGTGGGGCCCTTTGGCAGCCTTGTCTTCTTAACTGAGTCCAGTGACTAAATGCACAGCATCTGCGTTTTGTTGCATCCCTCCGTGTCATGCATGCATCTCGAAAGGGAAGCAGAATATCGTTATGAGAAACTTTAATTCGTCAAATTATTCATATTTACATTCCATGCTCCATTTATGCCTCATCTGTGCTTCATCTACAAGTATGCCCCTATGTTGTCCTGCTATAATAACGTGCCCGAGTCGAGCAGATGGCCCATTTTTTGGATCTAAAGAGGGAGTTAGCAAAGAAAAATAGAGAGAAGAAATGAAAACACTACCAAGGGTTGTCTCACCTTCGTACTGAGGTAGCCGTCGACTTCCCGGCTGCGGAAGCCGCCCTCGCCGCGCCACGACAGCGGCACCATCGGCACGCGCTCCTTCACAATAACCTCACGGTTGGGGCCCTCGACGGCGCGGATCTTGTCGGGGTTGTTGGTCAGTAAGCGGATGGCCGGCTGGCCCAGGTCGGCCAGCATGGCCGTGGCCAGGCCGTAGCTGCGGGCGTCGGCCGGGTGGCGCAGCAGTAGGTTGGCCTCGACGGTGTCCGAGCCCAGGTCCTGCAGGTTGTACGCCTTGAGCTTCTCGCCCAGGCCGATGCCGCGGCCTTCTTGTCTGAGATAAATAATAATGCCGCCGGACTTGTTGGACGGCAGGGCCATGAGCCGTGCGGCTTCGTCGAGCTGTTCGCCGCAGTCGCAGCGGGCCGACCAGACGGTCTCGCCGGTGTAGCACTCGCTGTGGACTCGGACGAGGGGAGCCTGCGCAGGCTGTTTTCCCTCTCCCTCCGTGTGCAGGTTGTCCATCCCGCTTTCGGTCCGGCCCGGGAAAAGAACTCCCGTGTAGGCGCCCCTGGTCATGCGGTCGCGCTCGGTCTCGCCCGGCCGCGGCGCATCCAGGCTCTTGCTGCGGATGTGTTCGCCAAACACAATGGCCAGGTGCTCCTTGTTGTCGACATTGTTGGTGTACAGGTGCAGGAACATCTGCGTGCCGTTGACCGTGGGAATGCGCGCGCGCACAATGCACTCGACGTGGGGTAGGGTCTCGAGCAGGCGCGGGCGCTTGGTGCCGCAGCCTCCGCCCGAGTCGAGGCTGCTGTCCACTGGAACGCCGCGGGGTTCAGACTGTGGTGCTGGTGGTGTTGAGCTGGATCCTGCCTGTGATTGTGATTGTAATCCTGCACCTGCACCTGCACCTACTTCTCCGTCTCCGCTCCTAGAGACGGGCGTTCCCGGTGCAGGGGGGGTAAAGGCAGGCGACACCAGCGCGGGGAGAGACGGTTCTGCGAGGTGGGAGAGAGAAAGGGGAATTGTGGGTGGCTTTGCCGACGAGGCGTCGGGTGTGGCTGTTTGGGTTTGTGCTTGTGTCTGTGTCTGTGTTGTATGTGACTCGGATGGTGCGTCGAGAGAAAGTCCGTTGACTTGGTCGTTGCTGGCATCCGCATCCGCATCGGCAGCGGCCGTCCGCGGCGAGTAAAACGACGGCAGCGTGGCCTGCGCCTGCCATTGGCCCTCGCCGTCTTGGGCAGGCATCGTGGATAGTGTAGTCGGTGTTGTTGGTGTGAATTGTTGTGGTGGTGGAGGAGGAAGAACTGGACAAAGTGTACGTCGTAGGCTGAATGAAGATGCCGAGGAAGGAGAGGAGGGGCGACTGGATTGCGCCTGCTCGATTGTCGATTGCGACTTCGGAATTGGGTGTGAGCCGCTGTTAAAAGAGAAGGAAAGAGAAAAGACAGAGAAAGAAACAATCAATCCAATTAGAATAATTCAGAGGAACAAATCATGAAGCATGAGTCGAGTCTGGAGCATGAGTCTTCGACATAACCTTGCATGATGCTGCTGATTTGTTGCAAAGCGGGACTGTACTCGTGAGCCGTCTGGCAGTTCCAACGTCTTCTAGAAGCGGATTTTGCACCAGGTGCCGATAGTTGGTTCGACTCACAAAAATTGCGCCAGCAGGCCTCTTCCAGCGGACGGCCACCCCAGTCCCGATGAGCCGAGGGCTTACTTAAGCCGTGATGTCACTAGTGTCTCCAAAGAGGGAAAGAGTGCATGGTATCACGTGTAATTCGTCCGTTCGGTGAGCGCAGGCGGACATTTGGCGGGGAATTGGGGAATCGGGAAGGGAGTGGCAGCAAAATAGCAGCAAAGTGGCAGGCGTTAGGCGGGGTTCTGCAGGCATTCGGGGAACCTTCGGAAGTGTGAGCACTCTGGCTGTGAGAGACGTGCAATTAGCAATGCTTGGTAACGAGATGCGCGCAACAACCCGAAAAGTACATAATCTAGTGAGTAAGATGCAAGTGAGATGACACAACATGATATGCAGACAACACAATGTGCAAACATGTTCCATCCTCGGATTTCAAACAGACGTAGACAAAGGACCTATATTTCATCAAGCCAAACTCAAATCACGCATAATTCTGAGAGAGAATGCGAACATTGAGGTATTAAAAAGTGGCGATGTTTTGTTGATAATATTTATGAAAATAAAACCTTTTCCATGAAAATAAAATGTACAAAAAATAAAGAAAAATAAAACGAGAAAAAGAGAAAAAGAAAAAAAATAAGAAAAAAAAAAGAAAAAAAAGAGAACAGGAGAATAAGACAACGAGAGAAAAGATATAATGATCAATTCTATATAATACAGTCAAATCATGGGAGCATTTGTAAAGTACATGACATGACAATTAACAGCCACTAGTATTATCTGGGCCAGTTTGTTCATAACGTCGTCATCTTCATCTATCATCTATCTTCTGCCCTCACACCGCCTTTGGCGATCCCCTCTCGGCCATCCACATGCGAAACTCTTCTATCCCCATCAGACTGCTCAGAAAGATGCGACTAAAGTCGTCAATGTCCTCGGCGCGCGCCTCGGCCAACAGCTCGTCAAAGTTGCCGACGCGAGCCAAAAAGAAGCGGTTCTGCGCCCAGGCGCGACCGAATTCGTCGGGCGACGACGCGTTCCACAGCGACGCGGAGATGGTCCAGTAGCGGTTGAGGTAGCGGCGCTCGTTGCAGGTGCGTGAGGGCGAGCCGACGACGATGCAGTACAAGTGCATAAAGTAGAGCGAGATCAAGAACGTACGGCGGGCCGACTCCATGAGGATCCACGACGACCAGGAGGAGGAGGACGCCGACAACGACAGCGCCGACAACGCCTGCCCGTCCGCTTGCGAATCGAACATGATAAACGACAGCAGCCGGCGGGCCGCCCGTTGGAGGAGAGGCTGCGTATTCTCGACAGTGGCGCGCGCGTTAATGTCCGAGTCAAAGATGCCGATAATGTTGTACAGCAGCAGGGCCTGCGTCTTGGCCACGCACTCGAGCGGCGTCGTCGGCTCGGGCGCGTCCAGCAGGTCGTGCAGGCGGCGGTCGATGGTCCTCAAAATCACGGGGGAGTTGACGTCATTTTTCGAGAGAGCGAGCGCACAACTCGACAGGGCGTCCTCCATGGAGCGGGGCATGCTGTCGCGGTACAGCAGGGGATGGCTCCAGGGCAGGCGGTTCTCGTGGACAAAGAGGCGCGGCGCGTCCCGGATGATGTCCATGGCGTGGCCGAGGTGCGACTTGACGATGCGGGCGACATAGTTCCAGTTGGCAGCAGCGAGGGGGGCGGACAGGTGGAGGGGGTATGTGGGGACGAGGGTGAGGCTGTCGACGGGGGTGTCGACGAGGTTGGTGATGAAATTGAAGTTTTGATCGTAGTCATCCAAGTCGAACGACGACACAGGCACTGCCGGCACTGCCGGCACTGTTTGGACTGCCGGCACCGCCTCCAACACCAGATCGCACGGCTGCACGGGCAGAAAGGTGTAGTCGCCCTGGCTTTTCCCTCCGTCATCCTTGTCCTTGTCGCCAGCTGCCCGCCTCACTGGATACAAACACTCCACACCTCTCCGCCGACAGCGCACACACGCCGGCAGGGTGTTGTCGCAGCGGCGCTTGGCCTTGGTGCAGGCCAGGCACGAGCGGCGGCGCGACGGCGGGCAGGCGCGTTCGAGGGAGGAGAGGGACATTGTGAGGGTTGTCGAGATGAGGTCGGGAGGTTGAGAGGTCGAGGAGAGGTAGCTACCTCAGGCTGTCTGTGTTTGCCATTCTGGCTCTGGCTCTGACTCTGACTCGCAGGGACTGCCGAGACGGAGTCAGGGAGCACGAGGTTGTGGTGGGTGATGGTTGGCGGCGGCTGTTGTCCTGTTGTCGATTGTGACTGTTGACCGTCGACTTTGGTTTGTCATGAAGTCGTGTTTTGCGCTTTGTCTGGTCAATGCTGGCGGAGTTCCGCCCGCTAGCACAGGCAGGCAGTGGGCACTGATCATGGGTGACGCTGATTGGCTGCATTTAGTGGACCGTAAGCAAACTCTAATTGAACTGGCGGAAGTCCACCATGCAGGGAAAGCCACCCAAAAGAAGAGACGAAGAGAAGAAGATGACAAAAGAAGCGGCATACGGTCGATATATTATAGAGAAAACAAAAGTTGACGTATTGCAAGCATAGATATAAATATGGCTGTTCGTTGATGTTTTGGCGTGCTGTTGTTCGCTGCTGTTGTCACCACCCTTGCCAAGCATCTCGACTTACACGGATAGCGCACATCAGCACGTTAGCACCTTGGGACTCACTTACACTCACTTAAGGGCCTCTGCAGCATCAACGGCACCCTTACTCACCACACTCGCCACATAACGCACAAACACACAAAACAAACAAAACAATTTAAAAGACCCTTCGAGGTAAAAAAAATGTCCTCAACCCCACACACAGTCTTTGTCGCCGGCGTCACGGGCTGCCAGGGCGGCGCCGTGGCCCACCACGCGCTGAGCAAGGGCTGGACCGTCCACGGCCTGGCCCGCAACCCTGAAAGCCCTGCAGCACAGGCGCTAAAGGCGAAGGGAGTCGTCCTCTTCCCGGGCGGTTACGATGATACTGCCGTTTTGAAAGAAGCCATCCACGGCTGCACTGCTGTCTTTATCGCGCTTATCCCCCAGTTTGCGGACATCCCTGCCGAGGAGCGCTGGACCAAGTCGATACTGGGCATTGCAAAAGCGGCGGGCGTGCAGACGGCGGTCGTCTCGACAGGTTTCGGGGCAGGCGACCCGACACAGATCGCGGGCTATAACTCGAACCCGTCGTCGCTGTTTGCCCAGTTTATGCTCTCGAAACAGCGCATCGAGCAGGCCGTCGCCTCGTCCGGCCTCCCCCACTGGACCGTCCTGCGGCCCGGCTTCTTCATGGCCAACTTTCTGGTGCCCAAGGTCGCCATGTACCCGGGCTTCAGCGAGACGGGCGTCTGGACCACGGCGCTGCAGGCCACGTCGCAGCTGCCTCTCGTGGACGACCTCGACATTGGCGCGTTTGCCGTGGCGGCCATCGAGGACCCAGCACGCTTTGGAGGGAAAGAAATCGAGATTGCCTCCGACGTCCGCACGCCCGCCGAGATCATGCGCGTTCTCTCTGAAGCGACAGGCCGCCCGCTGACTGCAGCCTTTCTGGAAGGCGAGGCCCTCGACCAGGCCAAGGCCGCCAGCCCGATCATCGACGGCTACTTTGCCATGCGCCACATGATCCGCCTGATCGATATGGATGCCGTGAAAACGTATGGCGTCGCCATGGGCAACTTTGACCAGTACGTGCAGCGCCGCATCGACGATGCAAAGGCGACGTTTGGTGTGTGAAGTGTGAATGATGGAGATGGAGAGGAGGAGAGACGGGCAATGTGTGTTTGGGGTAGTTTGTGAATAGCAGGTAGGCGCCAAGACGGACGCTAAGAGGTGGCAAATGTTGAATGAATAGCGAAGAGTCACTCTGCAGCGTATTAATTCAGTTATTACGAAAGCCACATGAATAGATTTAGCTGATATCCTTCGTATTGTGTTTGCATAGAGCACGATGCACCTCACCAAAGAAGTGTCAAGCATTACTCGTGAAACATGGAGAAGGAAGCAAGGCCATTGTGCTTTCTAACGGCAGTGAATACAAATACTATTGTGCTATTGTGCTGTGATAACGTGAATAAAGTAAGCACAGAGTATTTGTCTACAGCACATATTCACACTCATCACTCATAGTGCACTACTAACACGCCGCACACGCTACTATTGGCTAGTAGTACGATGCAAGATGCACACACTGTGAATATCACATTCAGTCATAACTTTACTCACCTTACACAGCACGCACTATTCTGTACCATTCACTAGGCATCGCTAGCATCACAAGCAAATCAGCAAATCAGCAAACCAGCAAACCAGCAAATCCACCTTCTATCAAACGCCTTTTGCTTTTGCAGTATAAATAGGCCCTTGAGCTCTTGGTCCAAGTTCTTGGCGCAGGCCCGCAAACGACGGCGACCAACAAAGCTTACCTCCGCGCCGGCATCCTCTCCAGTGCCAAGCGGGAAGACCGTCTCAGCAACTTGTACACCAAGATACACATAGACGTGCGATACAAGAGAATCGACATCGACCAACACCTCGACAACGATGGGTTTTTGCGCATCCATGGCCGTGACATTCCCGCCGAGCCCCCGTTTGTCGCCGACCAGGCTGGACACGGCCGCGTGTCCCATGTCGTGGCCACCAAAGGTTGGCGCAAAGACTGGCCTGACATTTGGGTTGACGAACGAGATTGAGGCAGTACGGCGCATGCCGCTCCAAGCCCAAAACGCAAAAACCGCGACCGGAGGGCCGGGACCCGTCGTGGCGTTTCACTTGATTGTCGTTGGAATTGACGGCCGGCCCTTTTCGACCACCGGCGACTCTGGGTCCGCGGTATTCGACACCACGGGCTGTGTGGTGGGAATGCTCGACGCGGGACTCGGTGCCGACGAGACCGTGCGCTACATGTCCAAGTATGCCCACGGCAATGTGCCTATACTGCCAGATGTGGAAGCTGTCCCCGACCAAAGCCCAGTGCCGCCTGGTTTTGCCAAGTTTGACAGGGAATCGCTCCTGGGGTTGGAAAACAAGAATAAGGACGGAGAGGCGCTTGTTCTCGATCTCACATTTGTGACCCCAATTCAGTGGGTCTTGGAAGAAATCCGGAGCTTTACGGGACTGGTGCCGGAGATCATTTAAGCTTTAAGGGGTGAAGGCTCGGAAGAGTGTGTTTAGCGATAGGTAGAAAATGATAGGATGAGAAGTGAAACAAAATACAATTAAATTTTTGATGAAAAGACAACAGAAAAAGTAATAGAGTAAGAGAGTAAAAGCAAGACTCCGGGATGCAACGCGCCCAAGCGCAAACCAAATACCAAAACGCCAAATGTGAATATGTATGTCGTACTCTCTTCCCACCGCCGGCTTCACTGCTGACCTGCCTGATTACTGATGGCTGATGACTGATGACCGATCACGGCCAGATGGCCGTCACAAACGAGTCCACGTACGGGTAGTCGGCGGCCATGCCCATGATGACGCTGTACTCGTCGCGCAGCAGGTCCGACCCTTCGTTGGCGTACGCCGCGTACCGGCTGAGCTCGTGTCGCCGCAGCGCCACGTTCCACGGGAAGCTCGAGAACGCCACGCCCATGAACGCGCTCGCCTTGAACATGACCATGAAATCCACCAAACCCTGCTGGTCAAAGGTCATGGCCTCGAGCCGGCGGATGTCGGAGCCGGACAGGAGGTCTTGTTTCGTGACGACGCTGACCGGACGCGCCAGTTTGCGGCCGAGGTACTGTGCAAACATCTGCACGACCGTCCGGTTGCCCGAGGCCACATACACGGTGCTGAGCCCCGTGCGCTCGATATTGCGCAGCTGCTCCTCGAACTGGTCGTGCATGCGCGAGAAGCGCCACTGGTCGGGCGGCCAGGCCCAGATGGCATCGGACTCGAGGCGCAGGTGCGCGCCATAGTAGGCGCCGCGGTTGATGGCGACGCCCGGGTCGATGGGCAGCTCGAAGCGCGTGCGCAGCTCGTACAGGACCTTGGCGGCCAGCTCGCGCGTGTCGTTGCGGAACGACAGGATCTTGCCAAACTCGTGCACAAACGCGTCGCCGTCGTCGCGCACCGGGTACTCGAGGAACGACTGCTCCATTTGGATGTGCACCGGCCGCGTTTTGTCGAGCTGTATGCTTTGTTTCTGCAGCCAGCCATCGAAATTCTGGCGCCACTCGCGCGGGTGCTCAAGGCCCGTATCGGGATGGTTCGGCTCGAACTGGTCGCCCCGCAGTGGCAGCGGCTGGCCCTGGCGTTGGCTGTAAAAGGGCACGTCCTCGACGCGGTCGTAGATTGTCAGCTGGGGGCAGCCGGCGGCCAGGTCCCTCTTGAAGGTGGCGCGCTCTAACAAATAGTCGAGGGGCATCTCGGTGGTTGTCTCAATGTCCTTGAGGTCGTCCTTGTTGCGCAGGGCAATGGAGGGCACGACGACCGCGCCGCCGCCGTGGATGGCATAGCGGATGCACTTGAGCATCTGGTTGCGCAGCATGCCGATGCCGCCGTGCTGGCCCTCACATGTAAAGACGAGGCCAGGCCGAAAAGGCGTCCGCGAGCACACTTCGCGGATGGGAGCGTAGTCGATGGGGGCCGGGAACTCGACGGCCATGGCCTGCTGGACAAAGGCATCCTTGCTGAGCGGGTTGAGCAGCGAAGTGGGCAGGACGGAGCCGGTGAGGACGAGGAGGACGGCGTCGCGGAAGCCAAAGAGGCGGAAGGTCCAGGCGAAAAAGAAGGCACAGGTCAGGGGGAGGATGATCGCCAGACGTTCCCGGACATCCTTGGCGACCATTGTGGGTGTTGAGAATTAAAGTGAGTGACAAGAGTGACAAGAAAAGCCAAGTGCGCCAAGTGAGCCAAGTGACGGCCGAGAGAAGACAAGAAAAGTCAAGAATAGCCAAGCCAGGGCAAGTGGCGACAGAGAGGAAAAGAACGGGTAGGATGGAGGCCAAGCTCTCTTGGCCAACAGCTTGGCGGCGAAGAAAAGAAGACTGCCCAGAGCCGATGATGTGCAAAACGTGCCAGACGGTGGAAGAAAGCGAAGGGAATAGGAGAGAAGACAGAAGGACAAAACGAGAGACAGAAAGAGTGTGAAAGAGAGAAAGAAGAACGGTGAAAATAAAGACCGGATGTAAATCAATTGCTAGTCCATGACGTGTTGACAGCTCAAAAGAACAACATTAGACGAAGAGGAGTCGAAGAACGAAAAAAAGAGGACAAGAAGTGGACACGAAGAAACGAAGCGGAAACAAATGGGAAAAGAAGGAACAGGGTGAACGCTGACATGGGAATACAAAAGGGGTAAATTCGACAGAGAATACAAAACAAAAGGCAGAGGCAAGAGCGATGGACGCTCGACACCCACGGGAAAGAACGATGCGGAACGTAGAATGTGATGCAAACAAGCAGGTGCAACCGTGAGATGGAGCTCGTGTAGGTCTTGCTGGAGGTGGAGTGCGGGCGTGATTGTGAGAGATTGGATTGGTGGGCGCCTGCTATCAGAGAGAGACGGAAAGAGACGGCGTTTCAGAGGCGTTTCAACCGTTCTGGACGCAACGCTCACGCCCTAGCGCACCTAGCTGACAGTGAGACGGACAGCCATTTCAGCTTAGCACAGGGTTGTTCAGGCCCTGTTTACAGGCAGCACAAACACAAACACGTTGTAACAGGCAGCCAGCAAGTTTGACAGGTTTTGTTCATTTTTATTTCTACCTCCTACTCCTTCCTCCTTCCACCCCCGGCGGACCTTTCAGACCCAAAACATTCCGGCTGCACCCCGTCTTCACAGTCGAACCACCGCTTAATTACGACTCCGACGTCTCTCCATTGCTCCCACACGCCGCTTCACGGCCCTCTTCGACGCGTCTCCCGCCGATGACGCCGACGACTGCCGTGCTTGTGTCTGGCCAAGCACGCGTGGCGCCAGCGAGACAGCCTTGCCGTCGGCGTCAACAGTAAACAGAAACTCGTCGAGCGCGACGCCGCCATAGACCAGCTGCGACACCACCTCCCAGGCGACGCACTTGGCCGAGAATGGGCCTGGGTCCAGCGGCGCCGGCAGCACCTGGAACGTGGCGCGCCAGCCGACTGTCTTTTCGCCGGACAGGCCGCTCGGATACAAGTTCATGACCACCTTTGCGTCGCCGGACGCGCCCTCCAGCTGGCCCAGCAGCCCCAGAACGTCGAGCCCGGCGTACGTCCACGCGGTCACGCTTAGACCAGGCTGGCTTCTGTTGGCGACGACGGTGATGGTTGAGTTCGTCGCTGCGTCAGCGTACTCGCCGGCATAGTTGGCAGCGGCCTCGGCGAGCGCGGCGGCGCGGATCTGCGGGACCCACGTGCTGGCCACAATGTCGGACACAATACGCACGGCGTTGGTGGTGTCGGTGCCGGCGGCCATCACATTGAACCCGAGGCCGAGCTCGGGTAGCAGCGCGACCATGGACGAGTAAAGTCCCAGATCGCCGGCCTTGGTGTACATCCAGCTGACGGGCGCCCCCTGACTGTCGGGCGCTCTCATGATTTCCCACGGCGCGCCGACGGCCTCGTCCGGGTTGGCCAGGAACGAGTGTGGCTTCATCCAGCGGCGCGTCAGGGCGCTGGCCAGCTGGGCCGACGTCAGCATGGCCGTGCCAACCTTGCGCATGTCGTTGAGCGTGCTGTAGAAGCCGCCGGCGGGCGACTCGTCGAGCGCGTCGGCATTCCACCAGCTGAACGTGGCGTTGAAGGGAATGTTGCCGTTCGTAGTCATGTCCTCGGGCGGCACGGTGTAGTATGTGCCCGTGAGGTTGAGGGCCTGCACGAGGTGCTTGTCAAAGAGCTCGGGCATGCTGGAGCCGGTCATGTTCTCGAGCGCGTAGGCCAGGATTTGGAAGGCGGCATTGGAGTAGACGGGCGATGTGTGAGGTGCAAACACGGGCCGCTGTTGGGGGAAATCCTCAAAGAAGGCGGTGCGGTTACAGGGGATCATGAGCCGGTCGTCGCCGCACGTCGAGTGGTTGAAGCCGCCGGCATCGGGCACGCCAGCCATGCCGAGCAGCGACTGGAGTCCGGCACTGTAGGCCGCGTCGCGGGCAATGCCAGACAGCTGGCTCGCCAGAGACCCGACCGTCACAGACGACCAGTCGACGTTGTCCATTGAGTCGGCTACATCGCCGTTGGCAACTGCCAGTGCAGCAAGCTCGGGTACATAGTCGGTAATGGGGTCGTTCCACGAGCGGTCGCCGGCCGCGACAAGAAAGACATAGACGGTCCACAATTTGGATACGCTGCCGAGACGGGCGACGGTGTCCGCCGTGATATCGGTGACGCCCACAGTGTGTGTGTCAACAAGGCCGGGTGGGTTGTACGTGAATGTGAACAGTGGGTCTCCTGACGCCACCGAGTACACTTGGACGGCAAGGGACGTTGTGTTGGATTCGTAGGTGCCGTACGGTGCGAGGCCGTTGGATGCAGCCAGGAGCTGCAGCTCGGTGCTGTTGATGGCGTCCTTGACGTACTGGCTGCCCACTGTTGCCAGTAGTGACGGGGCAGGCAGGCCGGCGTTGATGACGGGGCAAGGCGTGGTGTTGACTGCTGCTTGGACAGAGGCTGCCAGTGCAGCCAGGCCTGTTAAGGCGGCAAGTGAGGGCATTGTAGGAGTTGAAGAGAAGCAGGCAGAATGAAGAAAGGTAAGAGAAAGAACGAGAGGGGGCAAAAGGGCAAAAAGACGATGTGATTGACAATAGTGATGGTCTGGGACAACGTTGGCATGTGATGGAGCAGGAGAGCCAGTCTCTTTTATGTCAATATCATAGAGGCTCCATCTTCAGGCTTTGATGTTCAAAAGGTCCTCTGGTCAAGGATCGGCCATACACTCGTCCGTCTCTTACACCACGAGCAGGAGCTTTCTGCTCCATGATGTCAAATGTCAATACTACACACAGCACACAGCCCTGTCGTTGACTTCTTTTTTAGTCAATAAGTACGGAGTAATAAGGAGTGGCTCGAGTGGCTCTTTGATGTTCGACGGGAAATTCCGCCCCACAACGCGAGCTGGCCAACGGCAGCGTCCCTGTTCGAAGGAAGGCGCCTTGTCTGCAAGGCTGCAGCGAATCTCAGATTAAGAAGGGCAGGGTGAGAACAAGAAAGGCCAGACTCTTCAAAGGAGCTTGAACAGGCGATCGTCCTTTTTTGACCGTCGATAACCATGAGTATCCATGGCAGTACCACGTTGTCAGCACTTGCAGAGTGTGGCTTGGCTGTGTAGTTTCGGTTTGGGGCCGATCTTGTGTCTTTTTTGGGGAGGTTGATGCTCCACAATGCGAGCTGGCCAATAATATTACACGGATGGCGTGCTTGGACGACAGTGCCCCGCTACTGCCCGCTAACAGCCCTGTCGTTTCTGTTGTCCCTGGTGTCTTGTGCGTGGCTTGATTGCCGCGTTCGCTCACTCGATCTCGACTCGTTAATGCTGCCGCCTGGCGCGCCGGCCAAAGCTTAATTGTTTAATTTGCACGTAACCCGCCCGTGTTCCAGCCACGAGATACGACACGAGGGGCAAGAGCCACGAGTACGAGACAGACTACAGAGTACGACGCACAGGGAAGGGAAGAAGAGAATGTCACAATGAGTGTGAAGTCACGCTAACGACGACGACCAAGTACAGCGCATTTCGCACCTTCCACTATGGCGCCAGACACAATAGTAGCGCCAGAAACGGCAACAACAGCAACAACAACACCAACGGCAGGAACGGAAGCGGCAGGTGCCAACGCGAAAGCCAAAGGAAGCAGACGACTCGGCGGGCGAAAGGACCGGACAGGCTGCATCACCTGCAAGTGAGTGTCCAGCCTACCCCAATGATGGCAGATGGTAGAAGGTAGATGGTACCCTTACCCATCCATGGCTTGTGCTAACACAACAGGATCCGTCGGGTCAAGTGTGACGAAGGCAAGCCGGCATGCAAGCGATGCACGTCGACGGGGCGAAAATGTGACGGGTATGCACCTGCCGCGGTGGGGGTGCAGAGGCAGAGACAGAGACAGAGCCCAGACGAGAAGGAGCTCTCTCGCTCTGTCGCTATAGCCCTGCCCCTGAGCAGAAACGGAAACAGAAACGGAAGCAGCAGCAAACCCACGCACCCCCTCTGCATACGCCCACGCCAGTTTGTGGGCGATGGCTTGTCTGTCACCAACCAACAGGAGCACCTCGCGTTCCAGTTCTTTGCACAGACGGGCGCGCTGTCCCTGGCCGGATGCAACGATGTCGACTTTTGGACGCGCATCGTGCCGCAGTGTGCACACGCGGACGCCGCCATCTACCACGCATCCGTGGCCGTGGGGGCCCTGTTGATGGTTCGCTCGACGTCTTCATACGGCTCGGACTCCTCGTCGACTTCGGCCCTGACCACCCTCGCCATCGAGCGGCAGAACCGCGCCATCCAGAACACTGTCCGCGGCATGGTGTCGCCTGTGCGGCGGCCCGACGACGCCGACGCGACGACGCTGATCCTGCTGTTCTGCATCGAGGCCCTGCAGGGCCGCGAGGTCGAGGCGCTGCAGCTATTCCAGCACGGCATCCAGGCCTTGGCGCAGCAGGCCACACAACAGCCGATGCGGTCGACAACATCGTCCAGAGGCGCCTCCCTTGCGGCCCAGCTTGACCGCATCCGCCTGCAGTGCGGCATGTTCAACGCCGGCAGCGCCACGTCGTCGTCGCCGGCGCACACAAGGGCTTTGGCAAAACTACTGGCCTGCCCGCCCGCAACACCGTTTGCCTCACTCGAGGCGGCGCGCGATGAAATGTCGGACCTGATCTCCGCCGTGCAAGTCATTGTCGCCGCACGGTGGATTGACACGGATGGAGAGACTGACCAGAAATCGTCTCATGAACGTAACGCCGTCCAGACACAGGCTCTTGAAGCAGCCCTCAATGGCTGGCGCGTCCGCTTCTCTGACCACATTGCCTCATCACACCACACAGACATGGACATGGTTATGGCGTCGCTGCTTCGCCTGCGCTACCTGGTCGCGCGTATCTGGATGGCCGATGCCCCGGGCCAGAGTGAACTAGCGTACGATGATTATGAGGAAGTCTTTGCGGACATTGCGGACGAGGCAAACCGCTGTTTGGGCCGAGGGAAACTGGGGTCCGTCCCCTTCACGTTTGAGATGGGCCTGATCCCACCAGTCTACTGGGCCCTGCTAAAGTGTCGCCGTCCGCAGCTGCGCCGTCGGCTGTTAGCGCTGCTCCGGAAGGCGCCGGCACAGGAGGGTCTGTGGAGCAGGGACATTTCTGTCCAGGTGGCCGAGCAGGTGATGGTGTTCGAAGAGGGCGAGGAGGCTGGACACCCGTTTGGTGCCTTTGGAGAATCACTTCCACCAGAGTCCCAGCGCATCAAGATCGTCCGCATCAATTTGCGAACGACACTCGATGACGGCAGAGAGGGCGATCAAGTCGAGTGTTTCGGGATGCCGTTCGGGATGGAAGGCGGCCTGCGTCCAGTCCTGCAGTTTTTTGCAGTCGCAGGGTGAGATGTGCGGTCACATGGAATAGGGACTGAACAAAACAACAAGGAAACAACGAACAGTACGAAATGAACGCACTCGTGTACAAAAGACCCAAAAACCCCGAATGGCCCGAAGACGCGACGGCCGAGCCCACCTCATCCGCGTCCACTCCATTATTTCCCTCGACATATCTGGGGTCGACACAGATTCCCCAGAACTGGACCATAAATTACCCAGATCTGAGGTGAAATTGCCCCGTCGTCACCGGAGACATCTCCCGGACGTGTCTGCCGTCAGATGGCGGATTCCGGAATCAGATCGGAATCGATGGCGGAATCAAGTGCCAAGTGGGGGCTGTCCTTTTGGCCCCCCGCTAGCAGACATGCGTCCACTGGCAGCTGCCTCCTACTGAAGACTGCTAATTACGTCCTATTTAGCAGCCAGTGCCGCACCTCAATGCCGGTGGCCCAGCACACCAAAACAAAGTCTGGAGAAAACAAGGGGAAACAACGCCCATGGTGTGGATTGTGTGGGGTGGGATTTCGGCTGAGATGGAGGTGTGATCGTTGGTGGATGGCGATCGCTGGCCGCTGGGCTTGGGCGACGTGGGCGTGGGCGCTGGAATTTGCGGGGACGGCACGCTAACTACAGTGCATTCAGTGGATGTGGTTGGCTACAGGCGGTGGTGGGTTGACCAAAAGAGCGATTCGGATTCGACGGTGACCAGCACCAGCAGACAGTAAACGTCCATAATTTCTCCAACACAGGTTGCTCGTCATTCGTCATTCGTCATTCGTCAT
The DNA here is from genome assembly GCA_021396375.1 of Sporothrix mexicana. NCBI lineage: Eukaryota > Fungi > Ascomycota > Sordariomycetes > Ophiostomatales > Ophiostomataceae > Sporothrix > Sporothrix mexicana. Next base: position 25,670 of record WNYC01000091.1, on the reverse strand, counting down.
TCGTCTCTCGCCCTCGTCGTTTCGTGTCGTCCTTTCGTCTCCATCAATTGCAAGGCTGACCTAGTAGCGGCCTCCTTCCCTTCCGCTCACGGGACTTGTAGTCGGCAACGGCACGGTGTCTCCATCTGGCCTGCTTAAAAGCCAGCGACCATCCTCGCTAATTGACTGTCTTCAGTACCTGCAGTGAACGAATCTGTACTCGCACTAGGAACGCCGTCACGACACACAACACACATCATACGTCGCACAGCACAATCGTTTCTTCCTGTCACACCCGCACACATTCCTTTGTCACACCCTCCTCCCCGGCACACCATGACTTTGATCCAGCACCTGCTGTCGCCCTATGGCGCCGGCCTGCTGGTTGCGGCCATCGTCGCCTCCTATCTCGTGCCCTACTTCTTCACGTACAGTGACCTGCGGCGTCTGCCCGGCCCCTTTGCGGCGCGGTTCTCGGACCTGTGGCTGCTGTCGACGGCCCGCCGCGGCCGGCGCTATGAGATTGTCGACGAGGTGCACAAGAAGCTGGGCCCTGTGGTGCGCATTGCGCCAAACCACGTCAGCGTCAACGACGACGAGGCGATCCAGGTGATCTACGGGCACGGCAACGGCTACCTCAAGTCGTCGTTCTACGACGCCTTTGTCAGCATCCGGCGCGGCCTGTTCAACACGCGCGACCGTGCCGAGCACACGCGCAAGCGCAAGGTGGTGTCGCACACGTTCTCGGCCAAGTCGGTGCTGCAGTTTGAGCCGTACATCCACGAGAACCTGGCGCTGTTTGTGAAGCAGTGGGACGGCCTCATCAAGAAGGCCAACCGCAGCGACAAGACGGCGCACCTGGACTGTCTGACCTGGTTCAACTTCCTGGCCTTTGACATGATCGGCGACCTGGCCTTTGGCGCGCCCTTTGGCATGCTCGAAGCTGGTGCCGACGTCGCCGAGATCCGCTCCAGCCCCGACCAGCCGCCCATCTACGCGCCGGCCATTGAGATCCTCAACCGCCGTGGCGAGGTCTCGGCCACGCTCGGCTGTCTGCCTGGGCTCAAGCCCTATGCCAAGTACCTACCCGACCCCTTCTTCACGCAGGGTCTGGCCGCCGTTGAGAACCTGGCCGGCATTGCCGTGGCCCGTGTCAAGGCGCGCCTCGACAACCCGCCGTCGGTCGACCGCAAGGACCTGCTGGAGCACCTGATGAGCGGCAAGGACGGCCACGGCAACCTGCTGGGCCGCGAAGAGCTGACGGCCGAGGCGCTGACCCAGCTGATTGCCGGCAGCGACACGACCTCCAACTCGTCCTGCGCCCTGCTGTACCACGTCGTGCGCACGCCCGGCGTCCTGGCCAAGCTGCAGGCCGAGATCGACGCCGCCGTGCCCGAGGGCATCGATGTGCCGACGTACGACATGGTCAAGGACCTGCCGTACCTGCAGGCGGTCCTCAACGAGACGCTGCGCCACCACTCGACGTCGGGCATCGGCCTGCCGCGCCAGATCCCCCACGACGGCGCCGGCCTGCACCTCAACGGCTACTACTTCCCGCCCGGCACGGTTCTGAGCGTGCCCACGTACTCGGTCCACCACTCCAAGACCGTCTGGGGCCCCGACGCCGACGAGTTCCGCCCGGAGCGCTGGGAGGCGGTCACGCCGCGCCAGAAGAATGCCTTTATCCCTTTTAGTTATGGCCCGCGCTCGTGTGTCGGCCGCAACGTCGCCGAGATGGAGATGAAGCTGATTATTGCCACGTGGGTGCGCCGCTACAAGGTCGAGCTGCTGCAGGACCACATGGAAACGCGCGAGGGCTTCCTGCGCAAGCCGCTGGACCTGTACATCAGCATTGCGCGGAGGTAGACAGACGTGGAGGCGGAGAAGAAGAGGGAAGTTGAGGGGGGCAGGACGGGGGGGAGGGGGGGAGGTGGAAGGGAAGACAAACTTGGACGACAATCTTGGACTCACAAATTGATGATTCATGGTATCCAACATGTACAGTTATGAAAATCGCATTTCTATTGTATCTTTATTCTTAGGATCCTTTGGGTCTACATTTAACAGCATCTAGAAGCATTCAAAGCATTCAAATCAAACAAAAGCAACCCACCCTCTAACAGCAGGAAGGAACCTTGATCGGCGCCGACTTGACTGCTCCCTCCGTGACCTTCACATCCTCCGCCAGTCCCGCTGCCTTGAGCAGTCGTCTCTCGGCCATCGTGGCGGCCGTATCAAAGGCGTTCTGTGTGCTCGTAATCGACGCCAGGTTCTTGCCCACAATGTCGAAGGCGGTGCCGTGCGCCGGCGTCGCCACTGGAATCGGCAGGCCGCCCTGCACGGTGACGCCGCCCTCAAAGGACAGCAGCTTCATGGCGATCTGGCCCTGGTCGTGGTACATGGTGACAATGCCGTCAAACAGCTTAGACTTCAAGAAGATGGTGTCGCAGGGGAACGGGCCCTGTACGTCGAGGCCCTTTTTCTGGGCCAGCGCCACGGCCGGCCGGATGGCGTCGATCTCTTGCCGGCCAAACGACCCGTTCTCGCCGTTGTGCGGGTTCAGCGCGCAGACGCCCAGCCGCGGCGCCGCAATGCCCGACTCCCACCGCAGACGGTGGAGCAGCTCGATCGCCTCCAGACAGGACTGGGTGTTGATGCGCGCCGCCACCTCTTCGAGGCCAATGTGGCTCGTGACACGGCCCGTCCACAGCGGGCCGGCTATGTTGATCTCGCTCGTCCTCCCCGTAAAGTCCAGCTGCTTGGCAAACCACCGCAGCTCGTCCTCCTCGGTCATGCCCGCCAGCTTGAGCGAGCTCTTGTTCAGCGGGCCAAACACGATGCCGTCCACCTCGCCCGACTGCACGAGTGCCAGTGCCCGCTTCAGCTGGTACAGACACCGCGCGCCGTTCGCCTTGGTCTCGACCTGCCGCTGCACGGGGCCAAACTGGGCGGCGCTGTTGTCGTCCAGCAGCTGAACGCCCTCCGGACCGGCTGTCTCCGCCAGCGGCACGTGGACACCGCCCGCGTCGGCAATGGCCGAGTCCAGCTCACTGCGGTCTGCCAGCAACAGAATGTCCGCGCGTTGCGTGTTGGCCGAATTGCTCAGCAGCTTGGCAATCAGCTCCGGCCCCACGCCGGCAGCATCGCCCAGAACCAGGGCGATACGGACACGGCGAGGCACGGCCGGCGTCTCGGCGTATGTGGGAAGGACGGAGCCCATTGTGAGGATAGGATGGTAAATGTGTGTAATCGTATATTTATGGAAGTAGTTGTGTAGTTAATTTGGAGGTGTGGTCTTGGTCGTGCTATAAGGTGAATATCGTCTGTAGAGAGAATGCAGTTGGATTGGCAGCCTTGAGGTGACGGGATGTCGAAGTTTGAATTATGAATTCAGAAGTCAGTCACCGTGCGAGCTGCGAGACGGGCTTTCCATATTCAAAGACCTTTGTGCAACTTTGATCCTTCACCCAGGAACATAAATGGCCAGTCAAATGTGCCTGATTGCGTCTTCCGCTGCCATGGCCCTTGCACAATGTCTTGTTCGTTGTCTGTGTTCCGTGCTGATTGTTCTTCCGATGTCCACAGGCGTGCTGTGGGGAGTGGGGCCGGTGAAAGCGCCGATTTGCAGGCAGGTACGACGTACTTGCAATGCTAGTGGTGGCGATGCCAGCGCTCGGCGGAACAGCGAAGCAGATGGAGCCGATGAGACAAAAGGACTTGGAATAGCAAAATGTGTGACTGGAATAAAATCAAATAATAATAACGATCGTATGTGACGGGCGGCGACATGCAGCCTCATTTAGTGTGACTTTTCACGTGCATCTTTGTTGGTATCTGCAACAGACCATCAAACATCACCAACCAGCAGATATCCTGACGGCACCAATATTCCACAAGAAAATCAAACGAAAAAGCAACTCAACATTGGTCCCTGTCATCGTTTCCATCATGTCGGATATGTCTAAAAACCGCACAATGGCCATACTGAATGCCGCCCGCGATGGCGGATATGCAGTCCCGGCCATTTGCTGCTACAACCTCGAAGCCGTCCTGGCGACTGTCCGGGCCGCCGAAAAGATGCGCTCGCCGGCCATGGTGCTCCTCTTTCCTTGGGCCATTGAGTACGCCGGCAACGCTCTTGTTCTGGCGGCCGCCGAGGCAGCTCACACGGCCAGCGTCCCGGTGTCGCTGCACCTCGACCACGCCCAGTCACCCGATCTCGTCCGGCGCGCGGCCGACATTGCTGCGCCGTACAACTTTGACAGCATCATGTGCGACATGAGCCACTACGAGAAGGAGGAGAATCTCAGGCTGACGAAAGAACTGTCCGACTACTGCCACGCCCGGGGCATCGCCTCCGAGGCCGAACCGGGCCGCATCGAGGGCGGCGAGGACGGCATTGCCAGCACCGACGCCGAAGAGCTCGAGGGCGTGCTGACAACGGCGGAACAGGCCCGCGAGTTTGTCGACACAGGCATCGAGCTTCTGGCGCCCGCCATTGGCAACGTCCACGGCGAGTACGGCCCGGCCGGCATCAACCTGGACTACGAGCGTCTCGAGATGGTCAACCGCACCGTGGGCGACAAAGTGCGTCTTGTCTTGCACGGTGCCGACCCCTTCACGCTCGATATTTTTACGCGCTGCATCCAGGCCGGCGTCACCAAAATCAACATCAACAAAGGCGTCAACAAGCACTACGCACGTGTGCAGGCGACCATGCAGGGCCAGCCTCTGACAAAAGTCATTGAAGCAGGAACAGACGCTATGCAAGCGGCCGTCGAAGAGTACATGCAGTGGTTTGGATCAGCAGGGAGGGCGTGAGTAGAGGGTGTGGACAGGGAGGTTTGGGTATGAAATTAATGAAAGATTTTTATTAACTTTTTTCAATCTCTTTCTCAACTTGTTAGCAAATGAAACTGGGGAAAAAAAATGAATAAATAAAAAACACTAGTTTGAAGACTGGAAGTTAAATCACATCCTAATAATCAAAACAAAGCACCTACACTAATGAAAACACAATGATTAACCAAAACATTGAAAATTTGAAAATGAAGACAACGATAGACAAAGTTCATATTGTTTGAAGCCACTGATTGTTTCCCACAATCGTCACTTACACGATTCGTACCGTACACCAGCCAATCAGAGGCAGGTTTGCATTTGCCAAGTTCTCAGACACCGCATCGGCGATTTCACCGACTGCTCGTTGACCAGGAATTGGCAGTGGGCCACTAAAAGCGCTAGCAGCCGCCTAGTATTCCTTTTTAAAAGGCCCCAGACACCTCGTGATGTTAAAAATCGGCAGAACCGCCGGCCACTGGTTTTGCCCTGTTGAAAGTGAGTCCCTGCAGCTCGATGTGAGCATACGTTCTTGACATGGTCTTTCGTTTAGGAAGAGGATGTATCATGACAATAATTCGAATTATTGAGTTAAGAGTGCTTCGCACTAGGAAGAACAATGCACAGAAAATAACGCGTCAATAGCATGTGGAGGAAACCCGCGCAGAACGTGGTGCATGCCAGAACTGATGATCGCAAGGCACTTTGTGGGGAAACATGCAAGACGACTGACGCTGCATGGAAAACTCCACTGATAAGCCCACTGTACGAATTTCCAGTGAAAGTTCCCCAGCGATACCCCATTCTTTCAACATGTGCCGTGCTGGGGTCGACTTTCCCCAAGTTTCTTTAAACGTTCTCTTGACAAAAGCAAAAGTTTAATGGGCACATCTGTTGTTCCGGATTATGCGCACAACATAGACGCTCTACGGTTTCAGCACCCGCCTGCAAATAAGATGAACGGCAACAAACGGCAGAGGGAAGAGAGCAACGCGGCAGCTGGCGACCGCGCTGTAGAGCGCCCTGAAAAGGCTGCAAAACCGCTGCTGACACGAGCATGTGCTGAGTGCAAGCGACAAAAGATTCGATGCTTCTTTGCGGCGGGACAGGCATCGTGCAACAAATGCTCCAAAAGCGGCATCCAGTGTGTGCCGCACAATTTTGCACAGAAATTCATGGACGACGATGCAATGTAAGGGGACAGACGCTCTCCCCTCATTTCTTATTTCTTTCAATCGTTCAGACATCCATTAACAGGCATCCCCTGGCCACAGATGGAAGGCAGATGCAACAGAGACAATCAGGCGGCTCACGGCTGCCGTCAACTGCCTCCTTGAAAAGAACAACTTGCCGAACCTGGCCACATTTACAAAGGACATGGCCGTCGCCGATACCGATCACCGTGACGCAACGAGTCCTGCTCTCTCTGGAGCCATCACTGGAGATGCAAATGCAACATCGGCCACGCAGAACCAGGTTGTGTCGCCGGCGACAAGCCAGGCCAGCAGCACGGCCGTTGGAGCGACCACGGCGGCATCTGGCAACTTCATCTCAGAAGGCCCCTCCGCCGACCAGCAGGAAGACGACTCGGACCTTGTTCCCCTGCCGATGAACAACCTGTACAACCTGACGGATCCGTCCAAGTCGTATCTGATCCGCGTCGACCCGACCTGTGTCAATGGCCCTGACTTTATCAGCCGTGGCGTTGTGTCTTTGGACGAGGCGCAATTTCTGTTTGGCCACTTTATCAAGCACATTAATCCGCTGCTCTGGGATGGCATTCTGTGTGCACACAAGACGCTAGAGTCGGCGCGCGCATCGTCGAGTCTGTTGGTGGCGACCGTGCTCACCGTCGCGGCGATGCATTTGTCTGGCGAGCGAAAAGACGACAAACGACCCGGCAGCACAACGCAACAAAGCGACGACCAGAGCCGGCCGCCGCCGCAACAACAAGAGAGACACAACAAGCCAACGCTTCTCCACGTCACCTACGATGCCTTTGTCCAGCTGATGCGCGCATCGTGTCTCTTGCGGACCCAGAATCTCGACGACGTCCGTGGACTTTGCATTGGTGCCTTTTACCTCACAAGTCTCAGCTGGGCACTCTGCAGCAGGGCGATCCGCGTGGCGACAGAGATGAATATCCACAAGACTGGGTTCTTTCCATTCGAGAGACATGGCATTCCCTCGCCTTCAACTTCAACTTCAGCACCGATGCCGCCAGCGTCAACTATGCCTCCGCCCTCTCACTCGTATGGAAACGAGCAATTCGAGCGGGTGCAGCTCTGGTACGTCCTGTACGTCTGTGATCACCAGTTTGCCCTCGCCTATGGCCGGCCACCAATGATGCACGACGACGCAGCCATTCGAAATGCCGACAAGTTTTTGGCTATGAGCGAGAGCCTCTCGTTTTCGGTCCCCACCACAGCACAACCGCCACCTGCCACGGTAGGACCAGGACACGCCACACCACATACACACACACCTGTGTATACATCGGCCCCTGTGCCGCCGTCTGTCGCCCGAAATATCCGCGGCAACCGCTGGCTAGTGGCCCAGGTCAAGCTGTTCCGCATTCTGGCCGGCGCCTATTTCTTGTATGGCTGTGATCCCGACTTGGCTCTTGGCGGCGAGGACTACCAGCGCCTGCAGTCGTTCAACCTGTCGCTGGACCAGTGGCGGCTGGAAGAGCAGCAGCAACAGCATCAGAACCCACTTGGCACGTCGCTTTCCTTTGGTGGAAGTGGCCCATGTGCGGGACTACCCGGCAACGGCCCGAGCCGAGGACTCTTATACCAAGGCAACGACGACCGGCAGGCACAGGCTCACGACCAGGCGGTATCGAACAAGGTCACCACGCTCTACTACCACCTGGCACGCTTCCAGCTCAACTCGCTGTCGCTGCGCGGCATCTCGGCACGAGGCGGCGACGCCGCGATCGGCATGAGCTGGGAACGGCAAGAGGCCGCAAACAACGCCATTGCCGCCGCCGCCAGCACCATCCGGCTCATTGTCGAAGACGGCGACCTGCGCAATCTACAGATTGGTATGCCCATATTTGTGCACGCAATGATTGCCGTGTGTGCGTCCTTTCTTCTCAAAATGGCCGTCGTGTTTAGTGCCGACGGAAGCCAAAGCCACGACGGAAGCCCACTGCCCCTACCGCGCGACCTTTCTCGCCTCGGATTGAATTTTCACACCAAGAATGCCCTGTCCGATGTAGAGAGCCTTGTGCGCGTACTCAGTACCGTGGCCGACAGCACGAGCCAGCAACACGTTGTGCGGCAAGTCGTTACCGGCCTACGTGAACTACTCCAGCGTTTCCGTCCAGGGCCCGAGCCAGATACATTCGTCTATCTGCGGTCGTCAATCCATGGTGGCTTCCACAGCTCTGCCCAAGGAACGGCCATGCAGCCTCAGGGAACCATTCCCGGTGCCACGGCGCCCGCGCGCAGCGGCGCATTTGATTATAGTGCCGCCGATATGCCTCAAACGGCGCCGCCTGCGTATTCCATGACACCCAATGGAAACAGCAGCATGACCAATATGCACCATAGTGTATCCCAGACGGGGCAACCACTCAGCCACAGCCAGATGGCAATGGCCAATGGAACCATAGGAGCGTTTGGCAGCACAAACGGGCCCAATGGCAACGGCGTGCCGTATCCAACATTGGACGGGGTTATGCAGCCCCCAAATTCAGGGACTTACCAGGAAGATCCGTTCAATCTGATGGGCGATCTCGACTGGCGCTTCAACGATGCATTTTTGTGGGGCATTCAGGCGGACCCTCCATATGTGTAAAGGGTATGCGTGTGTATTTTTGTATAATAATGTATCACGGGAGTTACCTCTGCAGCGAACATGACTGCGCAGTATTGCACGATGAATTTAATGACACAATACTGCCAAAGACGAGTGAATGAGATACAACATAAGAAGACACTTGATAACTAACAGATAAGAGGCGAGAGGTACATCAAGACGGGTGACACGATAAAACTCCAACGCTCCCCACCCCACAACAACAAACGACAACCTAAATGCGGTAAATGAACTCGGGGTTCTCGCGGTCCGTCATATCGCGCCATCCATGGTTCTCCACGGGGAGAAAGTCGGGCTGGGCGCGGATGGCGGCCTTGCGGCGGTTTTCACGGCGGCACCACCAGTTGATAAACAGCAGGTCGACAATGCAGAGGGCAAAGCACACCACGATGGTGATCTCGGCCGACACGAAGCGCGGGCCGTCCTTGGGGCGGAAGGTCTGCGGGCCGACGATGTTGCCGGCCGCATAACCCACCATGTAGATGGCGGCGACGGTTGTCTTCTTGGTGTAGCCGGCAATGTTGCTCGAGATGAGCGAGAGGACCGTCGCGCCAACGGACGGCAGGGTCTGGGTCATGTAATACCCAATGAGACGGCCGACATTGTTGGAGAGGGGCAGCGCAATAATCAAGACCATGCCCAGGACGGCGACCAGCATGGGCACACAGGCAACAAGAGTCCGCTGCTGCGTGTAGTCGCCAATATAGCCGTTGACCAGGCAGGACAGAATCACAACACCACCGCCGGGGATGCCATACAGCAGACTCTGCAGCGGGGTGTAGCCAAAGTTGACAATGAGCTGGCTAAAGTAGTTGGTGATGCCGCCGTTGGGAATGTCCGACAGCACGCCGTACGCAAAGAGCGCCCAGGTCAGGGGATCGAGCAGGGCTTCGACGAGCTGGTAGCGCTTAAAGTGCACGTTGCCGATGCCCTGCTCGTTCTCGCTGACGCGGGCAATGGCCAGCAGCCGGTCCCGCTTGGACAGCCAGCGGCAGTTGAGCTGCGAGTCGGGGATGATGTAGTAGAACGCAAGGCCGACAGCCACCGTGAAGGCGCCGGTCACAATAAACAGGATCTTCCACGGCGCCAACGCGGTCGTGCCGTCGCTGGGGATGTGCTTGGCAATGCCGTAGGCGACAAGGCCGCCGATGATCTGGCCGCCGCCGTTGGACGAAATGTACAGGTTCGTTCGTAGATTGTGCTCGTAGTGCGTGTACCACTGCGACGACAAAAGCGCGAAGCCGGGCATGGACGCTGCCTCCAGGAGACCCATGAAGAAGCGGATGGCCATGGCGCCGGACCACGACGTGACGACGGCAAAGAGACACAGAACCGCGCCCCAGAGCGTCACGCACGTCGCCGAGTAGCGCGCCAGCGGGAGCATCTGCATCAGACGGTTGGTCGGGTACTCCCAGACCAGGAAACCAAGGTAAAAGATGGATCCCAACCAGTTGTACTCGTCGACCGACAAGTGCAGGTCGACTTTGAGGCCCATGATGCTGGCATAGGACAGCGACGTCTTGTCGAGGTAGTTGAGGCCAAAGACGAGGCACAGGATGGGCATCAGATGCCAGTCGATCGTGCGCAGTAGCCGCTTTTTCGTGGCGTCGTCCAGCTCCTGCGCAATGTCCATGGGTTCGCCGCCGAGCTCGGCAAAGGCCTTGAGGGCTTCATCATCGTTGCGCGTGTACTTGGTCACGTGCTGGATGTGGAAAGCCGTGTCAGCGACTGCGTCCGATTTTGTGTCGCCAACCTCGATGGGCTCGACGGTTTTCTGGGGATTTGAGTCGGCCATGGCGGGCAGAGAGACGGTGACGGGGAAAGGAAACGGGAGACACAGGAGGAGGAGAGAACGAGAGGACAAAGAGACGAGTGAAAAAAGGAAGAAATATGCAAGTGATGAAAGAAAACAATAGAAGGAGAAGGGCAGTCTGTTGACAGTCGGTTCGACACTCAGACAATGACTGTCGTCGACATGGAGCCCATTGCACTTTGCTGCTGATCAGGGAGGGAGGTCGTCGGCTTTTCAATCCATGGCTTTGTCTGCGAAATCAATCGAGAGTGCGTTGCTACCGAGAAGAAAGAAGGGACAAAACGTGAGCGACGAGCCGTGCTGCGTGCAGCGTCCGAGTTTGCAATCTGCATGCACGCGACGCAGAGGCCGTCGTCTGTCTGGGGTCCCCGGGACTCCCCATGGGGCAAGCTATCGACAGAAAGCGCAAAGAGGTCGAAAAACGTTGTCGATGTCGGCGACTTGCCGAGTTGTGGATGTGGAGGTGGGTCCAGACTTTTAGCGCCAAGTCGGAGGCACGCCGACTGACTCGTGGCCTGTAGCACACTACGGAGTACGACGTACAGAGTAGCCATTGGAGACTTTTAACCTCCTTTTAACGCCTGTCTGAAGGGGCTCGCCCACTAAATCCGCTAAATGACAGGGCTGCGGGGTCACCCATCGACTGATAGGCATCGGGGATAAGGGCATAAGCCCCTGACAGCACAGCGCGCTAAATTTTAAGCGTTTGAGCTTGAGCTTTGAACAACAATCAACAAAGCAAGACACCTCTGCAAAACAGCCCGTCCGACGCGCCACGACCATGGACATGCTTCTCGTCCCACAGGATGCGGCCTTGGCACCAAAAAGAGCGCGCTATGTATGCAAAGAGCCGTGGGACGGCGGCACATATTTTACATACGCCCAACGCCAAGGTCGCATGAGGACAGTCCCGGTGAGGCTCCGACAGTACATGGCCCCAGGAGGTGGCAATTTTGATGTCCCCAACAACGATGACGAAGACAACGAGTTTACCGAGCACATATTACCGACGCCACAGGCCGAGCAAGAAGCTTTCCTGCAAGCGTGGCTGTTCTTTGGTCTCTTGGCCGAGTTTTTTGGCCTCAATGAGGACGAGGCTGGACGACGGCTGGTGGATGCTGAAACGGCCAAAAGAGAGATTGCCGCACTCTACGACGACTATGTTGCGGACGGTGGTGATGAACGTGAGACAAAATATTTGACTGGCGCACGTATGCTAAAGTCAAAAGATGCTCCCCTCCTAATTGTGGCAAGGCTGCGTCTTGCGGGACCTGCCATTAAGCAGCGCATCCAGTATCTCCACCGCTGCCTGACTTTTAGCTGCTTTCTGTTGAGTTCTGCCATCCACACAGAGTTCGACCCGGCGATAAAGACTTCGATTGCCGCACTGGGCGAGCTGTTGTCCACAGGCTTTGCCACAGCAGCGACTCTCAAGCGCATTCCCAATGCCGGCGTGACCTTCAGCTTTGCCTGGGCGGACCGATATCTCGAGGCTGATGGTGAGCTCGAACGGTATATGATCTCCAATGGCTGGTGCGGCAGCGAAGTTGAAAAGATACGGTCTGTCAGCCAGGGCCTCGGTACAAGACACTACCTCAGCCATATGCGCAAGGACGGCCCTCGACGTGACCACAACTTGTGTTCCAAGGAGGGATGTGTTGCTTTTCAGATCGACTCGGCGTCCTATCGACCACTACACGTCGTCAATGATTGTGGGTGCGAATTGGCTCCCGTCAATATCCCAGATGTGATGCATGTTCTTCAGCACACGTCTGGATATCCAGTTTTGAGAATAACTGGTGCAGACGATGCCCACTACGGCAGCTTGGAGCTGGACGTTGAGGCATACACCGACGGCATCCCGTATGTTGCAATTTCCCACGTCTGGGCCGATGGCATGGGCAACCCAACAGCCAACTCGCTGCCAGCCTGCCAGATATCGCGGGTGGCAAGACTGGTATCCCAACTACAAGCGGCAAGCGATAACTCCCTAGAAGAGCCATATCGGATTTGGATCGACCCTCTTCTGTGCCCCCTTGACGAGGACGGTAAGAAGCTTGCATTGCAGCGAATCCCAGATGTGTACCGAAATGCCACCCACGTCCTTGTCTTGGACGCGTCGTTGATAGAATATGCCGCCAAGGACCTGCCTCCGGAAGCGATTCTTCTGCGAATATTCAGTTCGTCGGCCTGGATGCGAAGGCTGTGGACATTGCAGGGTGGGTTCAGCATGCCTGCAGCGCACTTTGATCAGTTTTATTTGTGTCTTCATCTGTCTTCCGTTTACTGACATCTACCAGAGGGCGCTCTTGCACGATCACTGTACTTTCAGTTCTCCGACTGCGCCGTCTCATCAACGGAGGAAATGGAAAAGCTGTACATGAAAGGCCTTGCCGATGCCCGGTACATGCGCCTATGGCAGGATATTGCCATCGAGCAGGTGCACCTGCGCGGCTGGTTTCAGTCGATGGAAAGCTTGTCTAGTTCATCGTCGCCCCCACCTTCGTCCGCAACCCCGTCCTCTTCACCTTCGTCACTCAGCCTCGTCAGTCTACAGCGTGCCCTTCACTTCCGCACCGTGTCTAATCCAGCCGACGAGCCGCTCTGCATTGCCACTTTGCTGTGCCTGGACCAGGCCTACGTCATTGCCGCGTCGACGCTCCAAGAGCGCATGGTGCGTGTATGGGAGCTCATATCCAAGAAGCTGGGCGGCTCGGTTCCCGCTCGTATCATATTCTCGTCGGATGAGACCCTTGACATTCCTGGATGGAGGTGGACTCCTCGCAGTCTGCTAAGCGCCAGTGACGCCGCTCAGCATTCGGCTATGGATGTTCACCATCGTATGATGCGCTTCCGTGATTGGCTCCCCGACCACTCCGAGGTAGAGACAACAAAATCCGCATCAACGTCACAAGGCATTGGAGTGCCTACACCGTGGGGCCTTCGAGTGAAGAGGGGTGGCTACAGACTGAAATCTGCCCCGTTGCTGCCACATCTGCCACTACACCCGTGGGAAAGAGTGGTTGGCTCACACGAGGACATGATCCTCATCAGGCATGTGGTGTCTGGTCGGTGGCTGCGCCTGATGGACTTTTATCGGCTGGAAATGAGCAAGAAGTGGTCACCGGTAGAACGTCGTCGGTACGATCACAAAGCTGACAGCCCGTTGTGTCGACTTGTCGACGGCGGAAGCCAGGCTGTGATATTCGATCGACTTCCCACAAAGGGCCAATACTTGCCCAGCTTGATGGTAAGCCTAGACGACGGCCATGGCACCAGCAGCACACTTCGGGCTCGGCGAGAGAGGGTGGTCGTCCTCGACTGGGCGAGCCTAGCCCATGCCACGGTCGCCGACGGACTTTACGAGCTGGCGATGGAGGTAGCGAAGGACGATGCCACAAAGCAATATCTCGACGTTATGAACGCTGGTTCGGGCTGGGATGAGGCACAAGAGGCAAAAGCCAAGGTTCGGAACTGTATGAAGACTGCCATGGCCGAGAAGTGGAATTCGGATCCGGCGTTTGTCGAGGCTGTCCGGGATACACGCGGTCCAAATATGGAGAACGTGATGTGGGCCGAAATCCAGATGAGATTTTCACATGGCATTACATGTACAGACATCCCGGAGTCTCAAGTATGGCTCGTGGATTAGTCAGGCGTGGACTCCACCTCAGCTGGCACTCTACATTCTTTTATTCATTAAGAAAATCTACCAGATAAACGGCTCAATACTTTTTTGGCGACTATCATATATACATGGTCAGACACCAGTCCACAGCTTCAATTATTCGCTGGTGCCATATGAAATATCCCGTACTAGCAGACGTCTCGCGCAATACCTGCAGATCTTAGCGGGCGGTGGCGGCGGCAGCACAGCCAGAGGTGGTCACACAGGCGCAGACAGTAGCCACGGCATTGAGAACCTGGAGGCCAGTGGCAAGGCCGCAGTCGGCAACAACGCAGTTCAGCGCCGCGTTCTGGATGGCAGCCGAAGCCGAGCACTGGCAGGCGTAGTTGGCATCGGAACAGCCGGCGTTGGTGACAGCGGCGGAAATGATGCAGTCCGAAGCGCAGGACGGCACGGCGGCAATGGCGGAAGTGCAAGCGCTGCACGGCGGCGGCGTTACCTGGGCCTGGGCAACGGCGACGAGGGCGGTGATGAAGGAGAGCGTGAACTTCATGGTTGCGGTGGGGCGGTGGAGTTGTATAGAAGGCTGTGAGTATGGGTTAGAGCGTGTTAGAGCGTATTTGATGTCAGAGAAAGGGGCATTTGTTTTCCATACATTGCAATATCGAGTAGTTTGATTGATGATGATGTTCTGCTTTCTTCTCCTTTTTTTTACAACTCTCTCAACACCGATTGAGCTTGTATTTATACACAGAGACCGGCCACGACGTCCATCACCACTCGACTCGTACGGTGGTCTCCATGGCATTCATGTTTCGAGCACAATGGTTATTGGTTACCATGTGAATCTTGCGCACAGGGCTCTCTGTTGCCCAGTACGGCACTCGATCAGTTCAGATGCTTGCCGTTGCCAGATTCAAGTCATGACTCGCAAGCATACGGAGCATACGTCGTAGAGACGGAGGAATGCAACCTGGGGTAATGGGGTAATGCTACTCTGATCTTGCTGCCGTCGTCGCATCACGGAGAGGGGTTTGGAGTCTAGACCGTTTCCAGACTTGCTACCGAGCCCTACGGTGGCATTCTTGTGCCTGTTTGCCGCCCTGTGAGGTATTTTGGGTGAGATAAAAAGTGATATGTTTCTTAATCTCACATGCGAATTGATCGTTCTTCAACGGGGCCTTTTGGAAGGATATCGATTTCGTTTTGAAACGGCAATTGATGAATTGCAATGGACTGACCGAAACTTGTGGTCCGGCGGATTCTTGTCTGGGTGTTCGGGCAATGAACCACATCAATGAGTTTTGAAATATGAATTGGAATGAGGGTATCGTAGGTGACAAGGTGGGAGGCATCTCGCGTCTCGAATCTCAAAGGTTACACATTTTTTATTTCCAGCTCTGGATCGCCAGTATTACAACGGAATATTACAATGAGTAGGCAGGGTGCATAGCCTGACTCTTCCTGCCATGGCTGCATGTGAAATCAGATGCCAGAGACGACATCTTATTCATCGCCTCGGTGATGCCGCAACCAAGCGAACGCGGGGAGAAGATGCGGGGAAGGTTGTAAGCCAGGATTGTGCTTGGTGGTTATGAGGCAACTTGGGTGGCATCGTGAGGCTGCATGCGACTACACTCCATAATTACAACAATATCAGCCCTGGTATATGTGGCGGTACAACGTAATGTGATGAGTGCAATTGCCAACAACTGCAATAGGAGCCTGCAGTCACAGTTATTTCTGAAATGCATGTAAAGCATGATGTATGGGTCCTACGACGTATGTATTCCATTGTTAGCACATGTGACCGTGATAATGATTGTTCATAAGTCGGAAAATTTGTCAGTGTAAAAGTCGCATGGCCCTGTTTGGCAGTACATGTCGATGTCAACACACTTCTGGCAATTTTGACCAGCGTTGCGCATGTTGTATTACGCTAACGCGTATCAACCTCCAGGCGAAATAATACGCCGGGCTATAGCTAACTTCTGGCTAGCGTCGCTACAGCGCCGATGTGGGCAACTGCGGGCCAACTTCCAGGTCGGCGCAGGTCCGATCCACGGCAATTCTTCACTTCTTTGGTAGTGGCAATCTCGACTTGGACTGCATTTCTTCTCACGTTTTAATGCGACCTCGTTCGGGCAAGCTCATGAAATACCAACACAGGATAATCAAGTTTGGCTCCAAGTGCAAGGACCATTGCCAAATTTACGACCGTTTTCAGTCTGCCCACCACCCCTCACTCCTCTCAGCATGGCAAGCTCCAATAACGGCCTGGCGAGGCTGAACCCTCCGCCGCAGTCGGCAAACACTGTGCGTGTGCGCATGCTTGACACGACGTCTGTCATGTCCCTGCACGCCTTCTCCTTCGTCGACCCGGTCATGCCGGGCCACGAGCTGATGAGCGTCACGACCATGGCTTTTTTGATTGAAAATGAAACACTGGGAAAGAAAGCGATGTTCGACCTTGGCACGCGCAAGGATTACTGGAACTCGCCGCCCATGACCCTGCGGCGCATCCAGGACGCAATCCCAGGCGTGCGCATCGACAAAGACGTCACCGAGATTCTGCAGGAAAAGGGCATGCGGCTCGAAGAAATCAACGACATAATCTGGTCGCACAGCCACTGGGATCACATGGGCAGCCCGCACCTGTTTCCCCCGTCGACAAGTCTCAACTACGGAAAGGGAACGGGCGTTTTCCCTGCGTATCCCCACTCGCCCGACTCCAACCTCAACGAGGACGACTTCAAGGGGCGCCAATGCAACGAAATCGACTGTGCCGCCAGCGGTCTGCGCATTGGCCCCTTCCCAGCACACGATTTTTATGGAGATGGAAGCCTTTATTTGCTCGATACGCCTGGGCACTGGCCAGGCCATCTGTGTGCTCTGGCACGGACAACGCCCGATACGTTTGTGTTCCTCGGCGGTGACATTTGCCACTTTGCAGGCGACTTCCGTCCCAGCGAGCAGATTCCCATGCCCGACGCGGTCCCGGCCATTGCCTTTCGCGGCTGCATTGGGCGCAATCCCATGCCCTGCCCGTGTGCAGTTTTTACCGACTGCCACCCACAGGCTAGTGGTGCTTCTGGTTCGGGGACTGAGACGAAAACGGAGACTGTTGACGTCCGGAAAACACCCTTCTACAAGCTGTCAACACACGCAAAATCAACATACAAAGACCCGCAGACGGCCATCGTCACGACCTTTGGCCTGCAGGAATACTTTGACGCCGATCCAAACGTTCTTGTTCTCCTCGCCCACGATACAGCACTCGTCGAGGTGCTTCCCGTCTTCAACGACGCCCCAGAGAAGGATCTCAACTCGTGGCATGCCGACGGCATGAAGGAAAAGTGCCACTGGGGATGGCTGGGTGAGCTCCCGCAGTATGATAGCCGCGGGAATGTAGTCGGCCCGCCCGTTTGTCGAAATGTGCCCATTGTCGAGGGTCTGTGGAAAGAGGGAAAGCGGATCACGTCTTTTGATGAGTAGTGCTGGATTTGTACTTGATTATTGATCTACTCCTCTATCTCCAAAATTGCATCAATCATTGCATCAAACGCCTTTTCTGTCTGCTCCGAGGGTAGATGGCCGGCCTCTCCCAGCCGCTTCAGCACATCAGCCACCCAGACCTGGCTGTTAAACTCTTCGTCCTGATTATTGACTGCACTACCCATCATGAAGTTGGCCAGTTCGTCGTCGGTAAATGATTCGGATGTCGTGCCGATAAATATGAGCTTGAACAGCGACCGGCTCAACTCGACGTCGTAATTCGCCAGCCGTTCATAGCGATAGTTTGGTGGATAGCCCCTGATATGAAAGTAATAGGTTGTTTCTCCTGCGATGGGCACGACATAAAGTGCCGCGTGGCGATACTTTTGTATATCATACGGCTGGCCTTTATGCACGGCAATGTAGACCTTGTAGAAATGGCGAGCCATTCTGCTGGCTCTTGGCAGCTAGAGTCATGTCAGTAAAAATTACTATCCGGCGGACAGCACGTAGTGTCACACACTACCCGGTGTTATTTGATACTTGGAGCTTGATCTATGCAAGGTACCCATGGAGGCTTTCATCGAGGCTGTTGAGTTCTGTCGCAAGGGAGGAGCTGTTGCTTTACGAGCACAGTCTTGTCCCTCTCTGCAGGTGGGATAGTTGGAAGCTATGACGTGTCATGCATGCATGCGATAGCCATCTATTGGTGGGTGGCCCAAAGCTGTTTCACACTTGGCCATGCTTTGGTACGCGGTAAAATCCAAAGTAATTGCCCAATGGTTGCAAAAGCGACGGTGTAGTGATACTAGCTACAAATATCCAACGTTGACGCAATTATTGTTATTAGAATCAAATCAACATGGCGAATATACGATATTGTGACGGTAATTGGTTTCAACTTTAAATCACTGAGATGTCTCCAAAACGCGGGGAATCCAACGTCACATGGCCATGGCATAATATCCTCTAAACAATTTGAATAGGTGGAATAGACTTGGACGTCTGATACACATATCATGAATCTTTACAAACAGAATAAACAAAAAGACCGTAGACTAGATCATCCAACGCCAGAATCTCGCATGTCTATCATGTCACGCTTCTACTGATATTTTGAAAGGGCTATCGAATCCACTAGCTCGTCAGGATATTCGCATGGAAATATGTCTTTGTAGAAACGCACAAAGTCGCTCTCCGTCGACCCCTTCCGTTGAAAGAACTTGACATATTCCCAGTACTCCGGATACCAGCCGCCGTCTTCCCAGTCGATCAGTCCAACAATAGACCCATCGCGGACAATGATGTTTCGGGGTGCCAGATCTCCGTGGGTCAGAACGACGCGGTGCTCTTTTTGCTTTTCCAATCGCTGTGCCATGGCCTCTGTTATCGCCATGGGAGAATGCTTGCTGATGGTTGATATCAGGTATTCGTGAAACTCTTTCCTGCTATGACATACTGGTCCTGTGTAGGTCTCGATCGGAGTTGGGTCTCGTACTTCCTTTCCGTCACAAGTCCCGATGAGCCCATCAGCGGGTGGAGGAACAGCTCTCATCTTCTCCAAGATCTCACGCAGCTGCAGAGCGTAAGATCGTTTCGCATCCTCGGTCGATTTGTCCCAAATATCCGACAACCGTGTGCCATCGATGTAGCTCATATGGACCTGGTTCCTTCCGTCTGGAGTCACTTCGGTGCCATACGGCTCGGGTACGGGAAGGCCAGCGTCATATGCGACGCGAAGTGCATCCGCTTCTTGCAAAACGACCCCTCGGCCCGACTTCTTGACGATGTTGCCCGGATGAAGCGTTATCATAGAGCCATGGCCCAGGAACTGATATAGGAGAGTCGCGCCTTCTTCGACGACATTGCCCCTGTTCAGTTCCTCTTCCGTCGGTGGGACAGGAAGCCCTTTCTCTATCCTTTTTTGTCTTATTTTTAGCTTGAATGCTTTCTTGCGCTCCTCGTAAGTCGTTGATTGACTCGTGCTGGTTTTCGTGGGTTCACTTTGTTGATCCATTATTTGAACGGGTTGTAAGATAATACTGGTTTCGCCATAAATTCATTGAAATGTGTCAGGGTGTCAATTCCGCTGGGTGTTTGGATGTCGTGGCTGATGAACTGGATTTGAAGAGCTGCCCCGCAGTTTGAGTGAGGTTGGTCATGTGCGCAGGATTACATAATGACTGAAGACGTACAACTGATACAAAGAGAGAAACTACGCGGCCTCCAGAGACTGTGCATTTAGCCACCAACGTACGACGTACCATCCGCATGAATCCATATTATTGCAAACAATGATAAATGCATTCTTGCTACATATGGTGCCAGGTTCTTGATGGGATACATTGTTTATTCTCACTGTTCTATTGCTCTCTTGCGCGGCGGTATTGGCATTTGTTCCCAGTCTGCCTGTCACGACAGGACTCAGGGCCTTAAAATAACAGAAGGTTAAGCGCCTGCTAGAATTTACACTTTTATCGCCGGCCTGTTTTACGGCCCGACGTGAAACATGTTTCCTCTCCCCCGTGTCTACAATATGATTGCGGAATTCATATTATGCACAGGCACGATTTTCATATTTTGACAACGTGAGATTTAAATATAGATACGATTGTGGCCATGTAAAGGGTTCATCAACGTCTACGTTTTCTGAAGTTTCTGGCAAATTTTCGTCAATTATAACAAGTTCATTTCATTTTCGCAAAAGATCTAATGAGCAGCTCAGCTAGCAATATTCACAATCCTTCCTTTTGGTCTGTATGAACAGCTTACACCACTTGAACTGGCAAACGCTAAATTACTAACCCAGTACAAGGCAGACACTCCCAATATGCCCAAACGCTCGTTCTACCACGTCTATATTTCCGTTCACAAAGCCGAGCCCGATGATTTCCAAAAATATCGCCACACAGGAATTTATTTCAAGCCTGTTGAAAGCGGCACGACCTACTTCTTCCACGTCACAGGCTCCAGCCAGCGTTACCGCTACGAAAAGCGGACAAACTACTCTGTTGAATTCAGTCGTACGCTTGCCCAGCTGATTTACGTTGGGACCACGACTGTCTCATTCACCCCTGACGAGTTGGAGGGTTTTATCAAGGGTAGCACGGTGGACAATGACGACCCGGAATTCAACTGTCATCTTTGGGTACATAATACACTGCAACGAATGGCCGAGGCTGGATACCTGACTTCCGATGAGGCTGAGTCCGGGTTTGGCCAGATGATCGATGTCACAATGCAAGCGATGGATGACTCACAGTAGTCATTTAGCGGAGTGTATGTGGTGCCTTGTGGGCTCTATTAGTATCATGGCCCTGTTTATGTGTGTGGGATCTATTTGAGCTTTCTTATGTGCTGTTCGCGACATCGCCATACATTTACTTTTGGAGCACTGCACAATGTTCATGACAGGCATATATTTGAAATTTATGTGTTAGTCGAAACATACGGATATAAACATTCAGCTTTCTTGACGTACCTTCTTTTATTCACGCACACACACACCAAAAAAAAAAAAAAAAAAATAAGACCTCTGTAACAAAACAACATAAAATAAATATAAAAATAACATGACGAGGACAAAACCGATTAAGAAATATGGAAAGACTGAATAAGATGGTACATCTCCTTCAGCCTAGAGTAGTCCTCACAATATCCTCCCCTTAATACTATAAGCATGTAGATGATCCGTATCACTCGATCACTCGGTGAGCTATCATGCATGTACAGTACAGAGTCCACCGGTACAATGGGCTGTCTACAATACAAATTGAAGGAATGAGAAGACGTGTGAACGTAGCACAGGCCGGACCAATGGGGACGCTGGCAAAATGCTGAGATAAAAGAGCTATCTAAAAACATACCAACTGCATGTAGTATATATAGAATAGAATACAAAAAGTGCATAGCATGATGTTACATGTGCCCCGTTCCTCATGTCATATGTGCGGTTGTTATCTGCTCTGGTTGATTATACTCATAACACGGCGCTGCCTGTTTCCTTACGCGGCAATCTTGCCCGGTGTCTTCTGGAAGAAGTTGGTGGGAAGCTCAAAGGTCGGATATGCCTCCTTGAGCTGATCGATGGAGTCTTCGATGATGTCGTAGCGGAAGTTGTATTCGAAGAAGTCTTCTGGGCGCTCTGTCCATGACGTTAGAACACATTTCAGAACACAGTGGGATTACTGTGGCCGGCCTTCACTTACTGGGAATCTTGTCCTCGGGCATGAATGCAGAGGCATCCTTGCGGATCCGCTCCGGCTCGTCTTGGCCGGCGTTGCTGAAGATCTGGATGATGCTGGCTCTGTTGCGGCGGATCTTCTCGTAGAGCTTGAGCCGCTCAGCAACGTCGTCTTTGGTGGCACCAACGAGGACAAGACCCAGGACAACGCCGTCCTCGATGCCCTGGGCGCCGCCCTGTCCCTGGTCTGAGGTTGTTAGAAGAGTTGTGAGGTCCGCATCGATTCGCATGTACTTACGAGGAAGCATGGGGTGGGCTGCATCGCCGGCCAGGGCGACACTGCCCTTGGTCCACGTCGGGATGGGAGGGCGGAAGAGGAGTGGCCACTGCATGACTTCCGTTGCTTTGCTGCAGAGGAGTTAGTGGATGGGTAAGATTTATGATGTCAGTTCGGGTTCGTGTTTGTACCTGATGACCGCAAAAAGGTCCGGGTGGACGTCTGCGTACTTCTCGAGCAGCTTGGCCTTGTCCTCCGGAGAGTGACGACCTATGACGGACCGTGGTGATTAATTATGTGTACGGTGTTGAATGGCGTGGTGGATTTGACAGCTTCAAGACTTACTCTCCTTCTTGGACAGATCCAGCGTCTCGTGTTCCGTGTTGTAGATGGCTACAAAATTGTGAACCTCGTTGCTGGACGTGTTAGACAACGGTTGATGGGCGGCGGCTAAGGCCGAGACTTGGGGAAAGGAAACATACTTGCGGCATGGATAAGAGACAATTCTCTTGTTCTCGCCAACAAAGAACTTCATGCGGCCATCGTCGTCCTCGGTGTAGAACTTCGTCTTCGGGTCGGCGTTGATCTCGTCGGCCGGGATGAGGAAGCGGAAGCATGCGTTCTGCGGCGCCCCAAGCGGCCGGGGCGCGCCCAGGATGGCCTCGACGGCAATACTGTGAATGCCATCAGCAGCAATGACGGCGTCAGCCGTGATGACCTCGCCGTTGTCGAGTGTGATGGACGCCTCGTCTGTGTTCTACATATCAATGCACGGTTAGCAGCGAAGCCAAGATCCTAGACGGCTGGTGACGATCATCTCAAGATCTGGGCTGTGCCGTTATGCAACATGCAACGTGCAACATAAACATACGTAATGGACGACCTTGGAACGCAGAGATACAGTTGCGGGACGACCGGGCGCGTCCGGGCCCTCGGGCTCTGTCGCAAGCCGCTTCAGCTCCTCGTGCAGGTCGACACGATGCGTCAGGAACCAAGGAGCACCGCATCGAATGGGAATCTGCTCCTCGACTTCCTTGCCGGTGTGGAAGCGCACGAGCGTCTTCTCGTTTGCACGGTAGCTGGACTTGGTGGTGACGAACTTTGCGTGGACAGGGTCTAGGCCCCAGGCCAGCAGCGCCCGTGCTGCGTTGGGCGGGACGTGAATCGCGGCACCAACCTCGTTGTTGTGAGATGATCGCTCGTAGACCCGAATATTGTGGCCAGCCCTGCGCAGTGAAACGGCGGCAGAAAGACCGCTGATCCCACCACCGACGATCGTCACATTCAACGACATCTTTTGGGGGTTTTGAGGTTTTCGCGTCACCGGGAAGGGAAGGGTTGATGATGACAGTCTGGGGGACCAAGTTGGGGTTAATGAGTACTGAGGGACTGGGTGTGGCCTATCGAGTACGAGTACAGAGTCTGGGAGTGTGTGGCATGCACTCCAGGGCCATAATAAAGGCAGTGCCAAGGTCTTTTTTGCTGTTTTTAAAGATTCTGGAAAAGGGGTCGGGCAGGCCACTGTCGAATAATAATCAGTCTACGACATATGTTCTCCATCGATTGCCGGCCGAGTCGAGACAGAAAAGACAGGAGAATATCATTTCCTCAACAAGACGAAGGAGTGTTCCGATACTACGGGAAGACATGGTCAGACTGTGTCCTGAATGCGACACGTTGGCCATATGGAACCGGCATAGATGCCACACCTGGTCTAGATCGAGAAGGAGGATGTTTTTATCACTTTTGGAGCCGACTGTACCGGACAGGGCTCATCCTTCCGACGAAATAGGTTCTATGAAGTCCAATTTGAAATGAGAAATGGCATGGTTGCGTGTTGGAAAAGTTGGAATTTGGTCAACATAATGTGCAGTAATTCGTATGGAGTACGATTACGGAGTACAGATAAAACCACAACAAATGGAGCAACACAAAAGTACATCAGGTACGGAGTACATGTACATGGCAATTTGTCCAAACAGTTTCTTGCCCCCGAGAGATTGCCCATCCCTGCTGCAACACTGCGCATCTTGGCAAGCTAACGCTCCTGCAAATATCGTACTCCGTAGAGGCTAGTCTGTGACCCCTGTCGACTGAAAGATTTTACACCCCTAAATGAACCCGCCCCCACCCAATGAACCAGGTTTTCCACTAAGTCGTCCTTGCGAGATACACGGAACCGAGCCTTATTGTGTGGATGATGGCCAAAGTCAACATTGCAAAATACGACGTAAGATGGGATTCGCGTCGGCTAACCGAAATACTTTAGCGTTGACAAAGATGGAGCTCTGCGAAGACGGACTCAATGCACAAAACGCAATACGGACTACTCAGCAAACGCCATTCAAGGGGCATCCTGCTTCTCTCTGCCAAAAGAAGGCAGATGCATCATGGTAAGGAGGACAAATACTCTGGACAAAACCCCCGTCCGGAGTATCAGTCATGGAAATAGGACGTTGCGTTGAAAGTGGCCCTCGCCAGCAGTGCATGCTTGGAGGCAACGCTGAACCACATTCGACACATGCAGGATGCAGAATTCGACTTGTACAACATTCGTAGCGTAGCACTTGTCAGAAAGCGAGCAAACCTCTGTTATCACCCAGGGCAGAGCATTGCATCCTGTGAAAATATTGGCAGAATATTCTATGAGTCTTCTCACACCTAAAGTTAGGGAACTCTGGGCGTTCTGGACTTGTTGGAAGCAAGGTTGCGCCGGGGGGCTTTGCCAAATAAATACAAAATAAAGCAAATAAAACTGAGCAGACTCCGTAAATTGCTGGCTACGACGCAAGTGGACATCCCGGCCTGCTGGCTCAAGTTGTTGATTTCTGACAACGACGACCCCGAGTCCGGCTCTTAAAGTATCGACGGGCACCCACCTCGTGGCAATCTGCACGTTTTCTGCACGTTTCCCGCTCGGTTCTCCTGTACCATAATACTGTTCCCTTTTATTTCTTTCGCTCCTTTGCAAATCTTTGACCTTTTTTGTTTTCCTCTCCTGTTTTTTTTTTTCTTTTCCCTTTTTTCCTTTTTTCCTTTTTTTTTCTTCCTTTCTTCTGTGCCCCTTCTCTTCTCTCTTCTCCTCCAACCCCCTCTCCCATCTCACCTCACTATTTCCTGCACAGTCTCTTGCTCGGACACGATGGCACCCGCTGAAACAACCGAACCGACCACGGACTCGACGGTGGTCGTCCACGAGAAGGCTGCTGCTGACCAGCCAGCGGCGACCTCATCGCAAGATGCGCTGCCCAAGTCCGCGCAGAGCTCGGAGCCCTCGATCGAGGACGAGCCTGCGCCCACGCTGCACGCAAAGACGTTCCTGATCGTGTTTGCCGTCTGCTTTATCTACTTTGCGCAGCTCATCAACGTTGTCGGCGCAGGTGCTGTAAGTCTTCATTTTATTTGTCCCCCCTCCCCCTTCTGCGTCCTCCTTATCTGCCACATGCGCGAGATTTGGGATCTTGCGCGTCTGTTCTTTTTTCTGTTTTATTCTTGCTTTTTTTTTTTTTTTTTTTTTTTTTTTTTATAATAAAGGACCAACAAGGCGTTTCCACGGTGGCCCCGGGGGGGGGGGCGCGGCGGGGGGGGGGGGGGGGGGGGGGGGGGGGGGGGGGGGGGGGGGGGGGGGGGG